>PVJN01003103.1:0-106671 GCA_004026805.1 Lasiurus borealis | reverse complement strand
GTTTCTGCTTCTATTTCGTTTACTTCCTTTTCTGGTGAAACCTGCCTTTCTGTCTTATGTGGGCTGTTTCTTTTTCTGCCCATGGTCTTTCTTCTCCGGGTGTCTGGCTATGTAGTTCTCTCTCCTACGTTGATTGAGCAGCACAAACGTGTGCTCCGTGGATCTCTGAGTCCGCTGCGTGTCTGTGGATCTTTGAGTCAGCTGCGTGTCCGTGCTGATTGGAAAGCAGAGCTCTGGGTCCCCGGGTCCCCAGTTGCTTGATGTGTGCGCAGCTGCCGGCTTCAGATGGTTGCAGACATCCACCTCCCTCTGAAAGATGGCGCGGTCTCCGCGCTCCTGCCGGGGTCTTGGGCGGGCAAAAAACCCTTTGCAGTGGGGCTGCCCGGCTGGGAGAGCCCCGTCCAGCAGTTCCCCGCCTTCTCCTGGAGGATAACTGGCTCCCAACTTGCCTCCAATCACTCCCAGTGCGACTCTCAGCCGCTCTCTCTCCCTCTGCCCAGCGACAAAGCTCCAGATGCGTCTGTTTACTCCGCCGCCATTTTTTCTCTCCCTGGATACAGGACTTAAGCATTAGAATGAAAATCATAAAAATATTAGAGGAATCCAAAGGCAGCACAATCTTCAACATATGCCGAAAGAACTTCTTCACTGATACTGCTCCAAAGGACAATGGAAGCTAAAGAAAATATAAACAAATGGGTCTACATCAAAATAAAAAGCTTTTGTACAGCAAAAGAAACCATCAACAAAACAACAAGAAAGACCACTGTATGGGAGAACATATTTGCAAATGTTATAAGTGATAAAGGTTTAATCTCCAACATCTACAGTTAACTTATAGGATTTAATAAAAGGAAAATAAGTGATCCAATAAAAAAATGGGCAACGGACCTAAATAGAACCTTTAAGAAAGATGACAGAAGGAAGGCCAAGAGACACAAGAAAACATGTTCAAAGTCACTAATTATCCGAGAGATGCAAATCAAAATGACAATGTGATACCATCTTACACCGGTCAGGGTGGCAATAATCAACAAATCAACAAACGATAAGTGTTGGTGAGAATGTGGATAAAAGAACCCTTGTTCACTGTTGGTGGGAATGCCGACAGGTGCAGCCACTATGGAGAACAGTATGGAATTTTCTTAAAAAACTAAAAATGGATTTCCCATTTGACCCCGCAATTCCACTGTTAGGAATATATCTCAAGAAATTAGAAATACCAATCAGAAAGGATTTATGTACCCCTATGTTCATAGCAGCACAATTTACATTAGCTACAATTTGGAAACAGCCTAGCTGCCTGTCAGCAGATGAGTGGATCAGAAAACTCTGGTACATGTGCTCAATAGAATTCTATGCTGCCATTAAAAAAATATATTATTACCATTTGCAGTAACCTGGATGGAACTGGAAAGCCTTATGCTTAGTGAAATAAGGCAGTCAATGAAGGAGAAACACCACATGATATTACTCATTTGTGGATAATAAAGAACATTATAAACTGATGAATAAAAGGATAAATACAGAGGCAATAAAGCATCAAACAGACTGTCAAATTACAGCAGGAAGATTAAGGACTGATGGGGTAGATAAGAGATTAACCAAAGGACTTGTATGAATGCATATAAGAATAACCAATGAACTCAAGACACTGGGAGTTGGGGTTTGCCTCGGGGGGTGAGGGGGCAATTGGAAGATATGTATATATGTGACACAATTTAAAAAATTAAAAAATAAATAGCACCACAGACCTGACACCAAGAAACAAATACTTGGCTTCCTCCAGTGTAACACTGGCCCAATCATCATCCCGGACCAACAACTAACCAAATTGCAATGCTGCCAAGACCCCATGGTGAAAAATGTGGCCCACAGCCCAGCCCAGCCATGAAATGGTGGTTGTAGGCACTGTGTAATGATGTCACATAGCAACATCCAGCTTTCTCTCCCTAGCAACTAGCCTCCTTGGAGTTTCTTCAGTTAAGGAACCCAACTTGCTTTATAGCCAGGTATAAACATTTTACACTTTATTAAAATATTTCTTCTAATTAATTTTCTTTCAATGTGCATGAATCTGTGTACTAGTATGCATTTCAGTTCTTTAGTCAATCTCTTCTTGTCTCCCCTCCCACTTTCCTCTGATATGATTCAGTGTGTACCATGCTTCAATGCCTCTGGAACTATCAGTTAATTTCATTCATTAGATTCTACATATGAGTTATATGTGATACTTATATTTCTCTGACTGGCTAACTTCACTTAACATAATACTCCCCAGATTTCTCTGCTGACTCAGAGGATAAGAGATCTTTCTTTTTTACTGCTACATACTTTCTATTGTGTAATGTACCACATCTTTTATCCACTCATCTACTGATGGGCACTTGGGCTGTTTCCAGATGTTAGCTATTGTATGTAGCACTACTATGAACATAGGGGTGCATATATTCTCCCCTATTGATATGTCAGGATTCGTATGATATTCCTATAAGTGGGATTGCTGGGTCAAAGGGAGCATAGAAAACCATACAGAATCCACACACACATACACACACAAAAAACAAACAAACAAAACCCTACTATAGTTAATAAATGAATTTGGCAAGTAGCAGAAAGAAAAATTAACATCCAGAACTTGATGGCATTTTTATATCCCAATTATGATCTCTCTGAACAAGAAATTAAAAAAAAATAAATAAAAAATAAATTTTTACCACTGCCAAAACAATAACAAAAAAGATACCTAGGAAAATTTAACAAGGAGGGAAAAGACATTTACTTGGAAAACTCTAAGATACTGAAAATAGAAATAGAGGAAGATACAAACAAGTGGAAGCATATTTCATGTTCATGGATTGGAAGAATTAACTTCAATAAAATGTCGATACTACCCAAAGCAATCTGTAGATTCAATGTAATCCCTATTCAAATAGCAATGGAATATTTCAGAGATCTAGAAAAAAATATTTCAAAAATTTATATGGAACCAAATAGATGTAGCAATCTTGAAAAAGAACAAAGTTGGGGGCTCACAATACTAGATATCAAGCTATACTACAAAGCTATTGTAATCAAAACAGCTTGGTATGGGCACAAGAACATGCATATGGACTAATAAAACTGAATAGACCCTGCAAATCCATCCAAGCCATTATGCTCAATTAATATTTGATAAGGAGACCAGAGCATACCATGGAGTAAAAACAATCTCTTCAATAAATGGTGTTGGGAAAATTGGACAGGTGCATGCAAAAAATGACACTAGACCACCAGCTTACACCATATATATGAATAAATTTAAATGATTAAAAGACTTAATTGTAAGTTGTGAAATCATAAAAATGTTAGTAGAAAACATAGGCATCAAAATCTCAGATATCTCATGTAGCAGAATTTATACCAATACATCTCCCAAGGCAGTGGTTGGCAAACTGTGGCTTGTGAGCCACATGCAGCTTTTTGGCCCCTTGAGTGTGGCTCTTCCACAAGTCTACTTTTAAAAAGTGGCGTTAGAAGAAGTTTAAGTTTAAAAACTTTGGCTCTCAAAGAAATTTCAATCGTTGTACTGTTGATATTTGGCTCTATTGACTCATGCTTTTGCTGACCACTGCCCTAGGACAAGAGAAACAAATAAAAAAATAAACAAGTGAAAATACATCAAAATATGAAAAGCTTCTGCACAATAGAAACCATCCTCAAAATGTAAGCAGAACCTATTGAATGGGAGAACATATTTGCTAATGATAAATCAAATATGGGGTTAATTTCCAAAATATATAAAGAACTCATACAATTTAACAAAAGGAAGGTAAACAATCCAATAAAAAATGAGCAAAAGACCTGTATATATACTTCTCTAAGCAGGACATAAAGAGGGCCAAGAGTCATATGAAAAAATGCTCAAAATTACTAATCATCAGAAATATTCAAATTAAAAGGGAAATGAGATATTACCTCACATTCGCCAAAATGGCTACCATCAATAAGTCAAAAAACAAGTGCTAAGAAGGATGTGGAGAAAAGGGAAACCTAGTGCACTGCTGATGGGAATGAAGACTGGTGCAGCCATGGTAGAGAACAGTATGGCGTTTCCTCAAAACAAGGTATACTTTAAATTTGTTTTAAAAGTAACTTTTTTTATAGATTAAAAAAAGTCCCAAATATGCCAGATATTCTCCTTTAGTGTTCTGTTTTTCATATTTAGTTGAATATTTTTAAATATACTTGTATTAATTTCAGAAAGGAAGAGAGAGATAGAAACATCAATGATAGGAGAGAATCATTGATCAGCTGCCTCCTGCACACCCCCTACTGGGGATCAAGCCTGCAACCTGAGCATGTACCCTGACCTAGAACCAAACTATGACTTTCTAGTTCATAGGTTGACACTCAAGCATTGAGCCATGCCAATCAGGCTTAGTTGCATATTTTAATTTTTATTTTTCTCAAGAAATATTCTATATTGAAACCCAGCCTATTCACTAATTGAAATTATAATTTATACTCTTTAATGAAGTATTTTTATTATTTTATCATTGGACTATAACTTATAATCAAATATTAATTTGGTTAATCAAATATGTTCTATGTCACCCAATTTTTCAATGTGATGTATATTTCTTAATTAATATACTATTAATATCTCTGTGAATTTAATCTTGAAACATAAAATTTTCTTATTTTACCGACAGAATGTTTCACATCATTGCTTCATTTTTATGCCCAGTATTTTATTTTATTTTTAATTTCTTTATCGATTAAGTAATTACATGTGTATTTAACTCCACATTATTCCCCCAAATCCCCCTCTCATTCCCTTTCTGTCTAGATTCATGCTTACAAGTCCTTTGGTTGATCTCTCCCCTTTACCCCCATCCTCCTCTACCTTCTCTCTGAGGTTTGATGGTCTGAGCCATGCTTTGTCTCTGGATTTGTTTTGATTCATCAATTTATGTTGTTCATTATATTCCATAAATGAGTGAGTTCATGTGATATTTTTCTTTCTCTGACTGGCTTATTTCACCTAGCATAATTATCTCCAGCTCCATCCATGCTGTTGAAAATGGTAAGAACTCCTTCTTTTTACCACAGAGTAGTATCCCATTGTATAGATATACCACAGTTTTTTAATACACTCATCTGCTGATGGGCACTTAGGTGTTTTAAAATATTAAGCTATGGTATATTGTGATGCTAAGAACATAGGGGTGTATATATCCTTTTTGATCAATGTATCAAATTTGACTGCATATCATTGTCTCTTGTTGTCACTTACGGATTAAAATCTCATAGACATTTTTTATTGAATGATAGTTTGTCACAATTTTGTAAAATTCCTATTTCACCAGTAGTTCAAATGACACTCCTGAAGATAATGAAATCCCTCTCCCTTTGTATTAACTTTTTGTAATTTTTTATTCACAAACTTGGAATAAAATACTAGTAGCATCACATAATTATTTGCACAAATTCAATAATGTTGCAAGGTAATGGTAATAAGCACATCGATGACACTGGTGTAAATTTCAGGATATGTATTTTTTGATTATTTTATTTTTAAAATATTGAGCTACATTAACTCTCCTGGATTTATTTACACTTTTTATGTATTTACAAAAGAACCTAAAACATCAAAGGTAATAATGTCTTTTTTAATAAACATAGTATAAATGTCTAAGGTAAAATATATCATCTAACCTATCTTAAAGCAAAATAGATCAATGAAATACAGATGAAGTTTTGTTTTTCCTTGGTGGGTAAAGTGAATGAAAATGAATGAGATAGAAAAAGTTGTATGGAATTGTACATTTTGCTTGTGTCATGATACAAAAATAAATCAATGACAGTTTTCTTTAGAACAATTTTGTGTTTTCTCTAGAGCACATTGTTCTGATGAAATTGATTTTTCTCAATCACTGTCAGGATTGTTTTGTATATTTCACTAAACAATAGCTCTTCTCATAGGGCAAAAATTATTAAATGTTATCAGGTGAGAAGAGATTTGACATATACTATATGAATCAAGACATTCTTACTTAAAATAATACTGATAGTAACTAAACATGAATTTGAACATATATAAAAGTAACAATATATTTTAACCTCATTAAGACCAACTTGTTCACTTTCTGTTTGTGTGTATGGACATACATATGGTAGTATGTAATAATGTGAATAACAGTTAAAACACGATTATCATAAAATATGTATCCTTTAGATTTATATTCTTCCTTGATTTGTCTTTGCAATAATCACCCAATTTTCTTAATATTTTTTATTTACTCTCTCTTCAGACACTGTAAAATACTAACTAGGTCACTCATTTTAGCCAAATATTTAAAGCAGGTATCATGGATAAAATAACTAAGAACCAGTATACAATTTTATTTGTTCATTTTGTGCTTTGGCATTCAACATATGATGAAACTATCGTCAATATGGTCATTGAGTGGCTATAATAAATATTACTCAAATGAATTAAAGATGAGTGAGAATATTATATTTTGCCACTGAGGTATTAAGATTGTTTAATACCACAGCATGTTTTGCACTTTCCTTCTCTAGCAGAGTAACAAACACAGAGGAGGTTTCAAGAATTAAGATTGTTTTCTCAGCCATATTATATATTATTTTCTTAAAATTATTGCAGAGGTTATAAAAATATATTGAACATTTACATAAATGACAAATCATTAGATCATTATCTTTTGGTATCTACAATATGAGCATCACCTAAATATAATTAGGGGATACTTCTGTTTTGCTGAGTATATGTAGTATAGAGGAGAAATTAATTTTTCCTGTGTTAATATACTGCAACTTGAAATTGAATGTCATTGCAGCATTTTTTAGCCTTTCCTGACTAATCCTCAGTTTGAGTATTTTTTTTTTTACTTATTTCCTATTTTTCTATATGTTGATCTGCTTAATTAGCCTTTTATATTAGACCAGTGGCCCAGTGCACAAAAATTGAGGGGATCCCTCAGCCCGGACTGTGCTGTCACAGTCTGGGAGCCCACGGGAAATACCCCTCTCTCATTTCGGGATCCCTTCCTCCTTACCATCTGTTAGCTGCTCCTTATGGCCCAGCTCACTGCTCCTTAGTGCTCCCACAGAGGCAGGAGATGCTCCCACCACTGCCGCTGCACTCGCCAATTGTGAGCCTGGCTTCTGGCTGAGCACTGCTTCACGGGAGAGTGCACTGACCACCAGAGGGCAACTCCTGCATTGAGTGTCTGCTGGCTGGTGGTTAGTGTGCTTCATAGAAACTGGTTGTTCTGCTGTCCGGACTAATTAGCATATCACATTTTTATTATTATAGATTAAATGTTTTGTTCATCTTGTAAATAGATGAATACATTTATTTTAATTACCTTAAATAAATCTATAATAATTAAATGCATATTCAATTTATAATATACACTCAAAAACACAGACACATGTACACTAAGACAAAACTGTATGATTAAATGGATATATGGATATTCATAGATAAATACTAAAAATAGTTGAATTATTTTTTAATTTTAGTGAAATTTTGTTTATTAGAAAACCTTCATACTTTTACACTTTTGGAAATAAGTTATAAGTATCCATGGAAACTAAAGTAACATATAATACATATTTGTTCTCATTTTTTTCTTACTTGAAGAAACAGTGTTGAAATACTTTAGCTCTAGCCACAGAAAAGATGTGTTGTCAGTAATAATCAATCTCAGAGATATTTACAGAAAATAGAATAGAATAAAATTGCTGCTCAGAGGGCACACAGCAATAACAGAATGCACCAGATCATACCTAATAGACAACAATGGATTATTAAAATCTTCAAAATATTATACACAAAGTAAGTTATAAAAATACTCTCTAGTTTTTTCATACTGCAGGGTTACTAAGCAACTGACAAAATATATATTCCTTATAAAATCTGCATTGAACTTAAGAAAAATGTCTAAACTCAATCTAAACTTTAATTTTTCATTTAATAAAACTGAATATTTGAAAAAAATAATTACCTGAGAGGCTTTAATATGGAGAAGATTGTCAGTTAAAATATTCATTGGAATGCAGCATTTATATACAAAGATTATAGATGCTTCTTTAACTTAGAAAATAAGTAAAAAACACTGCCCAGTCCTAAGTAACTTGCTCTCTAAGTCATCATGATAAAGTCATTTCTAATGGACATTATTTTTCTATTTCTTTTCAAGTAGCCTAAAATTCAAACATTTCAACCAACAATATGATTGGTGTGTATTTGTCATTCTCGATCATATTAAAATAGCATTATGTTAATAATGACAGGATGAATAATGATGTATATAAATGCAAATATAACTCCAAAACAATAACAGCCTTACCTGATGCTTAAGAATAAGAAATAACAGTCAAAACTCTTAATTCATTTTTATAATATGAATTGTATATTCTTGTATATACTAGCAGGATCTTTGTATCAGCAAATATTTTCCAGAAACTTCAATTTTACTGGTAAATGACATTTCTTAACCTTAGCGTGTTATTTTCCTTCATAGTAAACAATAGGTGGGTCTAGAATTAGGAAGTTTGTTATATAATATAGGTGTATAAAACTATCTAAGACCATGACTGTTTGGTGGAATGTCTCTTATATTACTTAACAAATTAGCCTAAAAAGAATACCCTGTATATTTATTGTTTTATTTCAAGATTGACTGTGACAACTATTTTCCAGTAGTACAAATATTTACTCTATTGCAGGAAGGTGTACTTTCTGGTATGTTTAAATTTACATTTCTTTTAAACCTACTCAAAATTTTATTTCTTTAATTTAATTTAATTTTTAAAATTTTATTTTATTGTTTAAAGCATTACACATAGTAGTACATATATCTCTTTTTCCCTTATTGACCTTCCCCCAGCCTCCCCTAACCCTGTTGTATGCCCTCATCCCATCCCCCTCTTACCCCATGTCTTGTGTACATTGGTTGTGTTTATATGTATGCATACAAGTCCTTTGGTTGGTCTCTTCCCCAGCATCCCCAACACTCCTCAGCCTTCTCATTCTCCAGGTCACCATACAATATGTGTTTGGGGAACCTGTTGCTTTTATTTATCTAATAATGTTCAGCTTAATGTAGTTTTATTTCTCCTACATGGGTTTCATTCACTCATTTTTACAAAATTTACATTACTCATAGTGAGACTAATTAATCTGTTTGAGAAAACTTGTTTATAGTAAGTCCAAGCATAATCTTGAAGTCTCTGGTCTGTGGGTTTTCAAATCTTCAGTTTCATGAGGAAATTCATTGTTTTCTTATGTATGGTTTCTTTAATAAATAAGTTTTTCAATTTTATTTTTACTGTTGACACTATTACAGATGTTCCCATTTCCCCTCCTTTGCCTACTTTCACCCAGCCTCCACCTCTGACTTCTTAACCTCTGGCCATCACCATACCATGTCTGTGTCTATGTATCATGAATATATGTCCTTTGACTAATCCCCTCATTACTTATGTAAACAAAAATCACTCCAGTTTCCAAGTTAGTGGGTCCACCTAGACCTTCCTTAAAATAGATGCATTTTTAATTCAACCCATTATCAGATTTTTAATTCAACCCATTATCAGATTTTTCATTATTGTGATTCTTGCATTTGTTTTCCTATTTAATTATTTATTCTAACAATTCAAAGTACACATAGTGTAGAGACATCTTCCTTTATTAAAGTATTATTTTATTAAAGTACCACTGCTAGGGTGCATATGTATATTGCAAATATTTTTATGAGTTCTATGAATAACATACAAGTAAGTACAAACTACCTCAAATAACAAAGATAATCATACATGTGACTGATCTAAAATCTAATCTAGATTATTGATATATCAGGGACTTTCTTAAAGGCTATTTTTCTGACTTTCATTGTTATTTTTTAAGCTTTTGAGGTGTGTTACTCTTACCATACAATTCATAAAAACTCAAAGTGTCTTATAGATAAATATTTAATCAACAAAATTCCCTCAAAATTATATTTTACATCAAAATATCTCATCTAGAGACTTATTTCTAAAAATTATAATTTATATAATTTAGTGGTAGGGATAATTTTAGATAATATAGTTTTATTTGATGTGTAAATATTAAGAACTTATACATAGAAAATAACAACAAATCTTTATTGGTATAGGTTCTCTATCTTTTATAATTGCTTTATTTGTTGGTTCTATTGATGCTATCTTGGTATTATTAAAAATACATATTTTTATTGATTTCAGAGAGGAAGAGAGAGAGATAGAAATACCACTGATGAAAGAGAATCATTGATTGGCTGCCTCCTGCATTCCCCCTACGGGGAATCAAGCCCACAATCCAGGCAATTGCCCTGATCTGGAATCGAACAGTGACCTCCTGGTTCATAGGTCTACACTCAATTATTGAGCCAAGCCAAGTGGCTCACATGGTATTTTTAAATATATTTTATTTTCTGTGTTATGGATTACCCAGAAAAACTTTCATAAGGGAAGTTTAAAGGGAAATAGTTGACAAATGATACAGAGGGAGTGATGGTATATCATTAACAATGGAGACTCTCAAAGGCATTGAAGAAAGGATCTGACTTTCCTCAAAAACATCCTTGTTTTGCAACAGCTCAAATATATTTCAAGGAATGTTTTCAGGAAGTTCTCCATATTTATTTTATAAATTGAGAATAAGCAGAGAAGGCAGATCTAAGAAATGACCCTGGAGATACCCAAGTATGCTACTTTGCAAAAAGTTTTTAGTTGATAATGTAAGCTGAAAAGCCAAGTGTGAGCAACTTGGAGGAATAAATACCACAAGAAATCACACACACACACACACACACACAACATATACACATATAAACACAGATACACAAAACTCACATAAAAGCAGTTGCTTTGAGACTATGTTATTCTGTATACTGCTTGTATCCCTGCATACAAGAACAGCCTAGACAATACATACCTAACTGAAAGATAACTTTTATTTGATAGAAACTAAAGTAGAATATAAAGATAATTCAAGAAAAGAAATGACAGATGTAAAACAGAACAGGAAAATAAAAGATAAAAAAACAAAACTCATGACTTTATGTAAAATCATGATTTAACAGATCATAAAAATAAAAACAAAGACCACAAACAACTAGAAAATTGAGTTTGCAATGTGACAACAGAATAGAAAAATATAAAAAGAAGAAGATGGTGGCATAGGTAAACACCTACACTGCTGCCTTGCACACAATTTCAAAACTACAACTAAAAGACAGAACAGACATCATCCAGAACCACAGGAAAGCTGGCTGAGTGGAAATTCTACAATTAGAAGGAAAGAGAGGGGCTCACAGAGACCCAAAGGAGCTGCAAAAAGCTGAGGTATGGAGACACGAGCTTGGAGAGAGCAGGTGCCCAGGTGCCGGAGCACCTGGCTGGCTTTCTCTGGTGGGAGGGAGACAGACACTCTCAAAGGCATTGAACTCCTTATCCTATGACACTAAACCCCAGATCCAGCTGAAACTCATACAGGGGACTTTGAACTGTGAAAAGGGAGAAGTGCACGAAAATTTAGGGGAGTCGCCAAAGATCAGAAGGCTAGTGGTGTGCAGGACACTGCGCAAAGAGGACAGACTGCTGATTGTGCCGCTGGCTTTCACAAGTGGGCGGGAGACAGACCCTCCCAATTGTGCCACTTCTAACTCCACTAAACCCCAGTTTTAGATTAAACCCTGGGGACCCAGACTCATATGGTCCCAGAGCACAGGGGAGCAAGAGGGGCAGCATTCTAGAGGCACTGCAAGAGAGCGCATGTGAGTGCACTAGGACCGCTCCAGTGATTACCTAGTCATGTGAGGCTCAGGGGCCATGGAGGGTAAGGCCGACTGGAAGGCAAGGTGGTTGGTTAAGCCCTGAGACTCCACCCATCCCAAGCTCAACAGAGAGACATTTGCAGTTTTGCAAGTCTGATATGATAAGGCTGAATCCAACATGGAAGTTCTCCCAGGATAGTGAAAATGCCAAGACAAGGGAAGGGATCACAAACAAAAGAAATGGAGGAAAACAAACGACTGGATATAGAGTTCCAAACCACACTTATGAAGTTTTTCAAGAATATCCTAGAAAAGTTGGATACAGTTAGTGAGACCCAAGAGAAGATGAAAAGGAGCAAGTAGAGATGAAAAAGGACCAACTAGAGATGAAAAAGGACCAACTAGAAATTAAACATACACTGACTGAAATAAAAAAAATATTATACAGAGCCCTCATATTATACAGCAGACTAGAGGAGGGAAGAATCAAATAAAAAATTTGAAATATAAAGATTCAGAAAACACTCAACTGAAAAAGCAAGAAGAGAAAAGAATCCAAAACTGTGAAGATAATGTAAAGAGCCTCTGGGACAGCTTCAAGCGTACCGACATCAGAATTGAGGGGGTGCCAGAAGAAGAGAGAGAGCAAGATACTGAAATCCTATTTAAAGAAATAATGACTAAAAACTTCCCACATCTGGTAAAAGAAATAGACTTACAAGTCCAGGAAGAACACAGAACCCCATATAAAAGGAATCCAAAGAGGACTACATCAAGACACATCATAATTAAAATACCAAGAGCAAAAGACAAAGAGAGAATGTTAAAAGCAGCAAGAAAAAAACAGTTCATTACCTCCAAGGGAGCACCCATACGACTGTCAGCTGATTTCTCAACAGAAACGATGCAGGCCAGATGGGAGTTTCAAGAAATATTCAACATGATGAATAGCAAGAACCTACAACCAAGAATACTCTATCCAACAAAGCTATCATTCAGAATTGAAGGGTAGATAAAGAGCTTGACAGATAAGACAAATCTAAAGGAGTTCATCAACTCCAAATCAGTATTAGATGAAATGCTGAAAGATACTCTTTTAGAAGAGAAAGAAGAAAAAGGTAAAAGATAAAAAATTATGAATAACAAATACATATCTATCAACAAGATAATCTAAAAATTAAGTGAATTAAAAATTTGATCAACAGAATAAACTGGTGAATATAATAGAATCAGGAGCACAGAAAAGGAGTGAACTGATAATTCTTAGGGGGAAAGGGGTGAGGGGTGTACAAGGAGAGACTGGACAAAAATCATACACCTATGGATGAGGTCAATGGGAGGGAGGTAAGGGTAGAAAGAAGGTTGGGAGCTGGGTGGAGGGGAGCTATGGAGGAGAAAAAAGAGAAATAAATGTAATAATATGAATAATAAAGAGTTAATTTTAAAAATAAATAAATTGTGATGATAAAAAAAAAAACCTCTGGAAATAGATAGTAGCAACAATTGCAACAACATTGTTAATGTACTCAATGCCACTGGATCACACATCTAAATATAGCTAAAAGAGTCAATTTTATGTCATGTATATTGTACCACAACCATAAAACCTGTTTTTCATGACAATAGTTTGATAATCCTAGATCTGTCCTAGAATATGCCCTAGGGAGGTTTAGGATCAAATAAAATTTGAAAAATGCTGCATAAAAAAAAATAAATATATAAAAAATAAAAAGTAAGTCAGGATGAATGGAATTTCTTTGTTAAAAAATCAGAGAATTAATGAACATTAGAATCAGCATTAAAAACATTATGATGATAAAGGTAATAAATATAAAAACTAAAAAAAAATGCAAATAGATATAAATATAATTGAAAAAAACTAAAAGGAAGAAACTAAGACAAGAGCCAATATGCACATAACCAATTTTTCAAAGAAACAATGTGTTTTTTAAAAAATCAAATATATAACCTGAAAAATCTGTCCAGAAATAAAATATAATTTTAACAGACATATGATAGTACATAGTAGTGTTCTTAGAAAAATGTTCATAATAAAATGATGGTATGTTGAAAACCTGCTGTTAGTTGAGACTGTTTCAAAGAGCTTTTTTTTTGTTTTAAATATTCATTCATTAAATCTTCACTGTAATCTTGGGTAGGTGTTATTATTACATTTATTTTACACATGAGAAAACTTGTGACACAAAGAGACTAATAATTTTCCCAAGTTCACACAAAGTTCCCAGGATGTGAGAAAATCAGGATTCAATTAAGGAATCTTACATATATTTCAAACTATAGTTATAAAAACACATAATTACTATGATAAAAACAATAGTAATAGAAATACTACTAGTCACTGCATAAAATACCACAATTTACTGTATAAGTACATGTAATTAAGCTAATTTATTAGTTATAAATAATTTTTAACATCCACAAATCATGTTACATGATATAACCAAGATGAATTTTGCACATAAAATTATACCAAAACAAATTATTAAAGCTACTTTAAAAACTTGGAGAAAGTACACAAGGAAAAGAATAAGAAGAAACTTAAGATTACAACTTATTTATATCATATAAGAATTCACAGAGATTAAACAATACAAGAAATAACTAATGTATAGAATGTATAATAAAGATCTATCTATAATAAAATAAGAATGAGTCAAGCAATATTCTAAAAAAGAAAATTGAAAGGTAAAAAGTTAAGTGGTCATTTTGACAGACTCATAGGACTGGCAGTACAACTTGGAATTCAGAGTCTGCCAAAGAGAAATATCTTGGGTAACAATTCTATACGTCTTTTCAGATTTAGGGGAGATAAATCTAAAAGTAAAATAGACTAGCCATTGCAACACTGAAGTTTGATTTTCACTTTTCTCAACCTTTACTATATTAAGGTAACAGTGCAGTTCTAGTGCACTTAAGTCAGCTACTACTTAAAAAAAATATAACTTCTATAAAGATTGCTCAGCATTATATATCATTTATAAAATAACTTATATTCAAACTCCATGAGAAAAAAATTATTATTAGAAGCAATGAAATGTTACAGAAAACTCAGATATTTCAGGTATTTTTTTGAATAAATAAATACACTTTAAAATGATTATAATATTATAATATAAAAATTAAGACCCAATGAAAGTTCTGAAGTAATAAACACAACAGCTGAATATTAACACATGCATGGTCACAGTTGAATAAATAATTATTTAACCAAAGATAAATTAAAAATTATTTTCCCAGAAGCAGAAAGAAAAATAATTCTAGAAAATATAAAAAAATAAAATATGGAAGATGATAAAAAGATTTTACATATTTATAACTACTGATTGGTGTTAGAGCAGAATATATAGAGATTTTAAGAGCAAAGACTAAGTGAAATAAGCCATTCAAAAAAAAAATAAGCATCACATGTGAAACATAATGAATAAAATAATATGATGGACAAAAGAGATCAAGAAACATGGAAGAATTGAATAGAGTGACTGGAATCTCAGAGTTAAGATGCATTGGTAGATGGGTGGGAGAGATTAAACAAAGAATTTGTATGCATAGATGCATAACCCATGGACACAGACAATAGTGTCGTGAAGACTTGAGATGGGGTAGGGGTGAGCTTGAAGGAGTTAATGGGGCAAAAAAAGGAGATATATATAATATTTTCAACAATAAAGATAAAAAAATTAAACCATGTATTTAATTATTGCTGCAACCTTAATGGTATACATTATTCTAAATGGATGAGAATAAAAAACATAGCCAAATAAGTCTTTAAAATGTCCATAAGGTTAATTACATTATGTTAAAATCAGAAAAAGTATGAAAATTTGATTTCTGAAATGAAAAATGTCTGTCTTGATCTCGCCTATCTGGGAATCAGGTTAATTCTAAAGCTGTTATCCCAGGGTGGGGTTTGATGCAAATGTTCACATGAAAATGTTTTAGTTTCTGCTGCCTGAAGCAATGTATTACACAGTAGACTAACCAAAAGAGAAAAATAGGGGGTGGAGGGAGGGGTAAAGGGCTTGGAAAAGCTCCAGTATATTCCTGGAAAAATATAAGGAAATAAACATATCCAACGCTATTTTCATTCTTGGGAAATAATCATGACAATGATCTGTTTCTACTTTGTTCACTTCAGGAATATGCAAACAGAAACTACAGATACAATTTTAAACTGCTAGAACAAGTATTAATGGTATGCAACACAAAAAACAACTCTGCAAGAAACAGAACATTTTAGTTACAGGCTACTAAAAAAATCTCTGTCCAATCAAATAGATCAGAGAATTCCATAGTCATGGCATAAAAATAAAGATTTCATAATATTGTTTTTACAATTTCAAGAAAAAAAAACAATAATTATAATAGGCAGCAAAATCCATAAACCCTGAGAAAAGAGATACTCTGACTTTCAGAGTTGCACATTAAATATTCACAATGTTCAATTAAAAAAAAAAAGATGTATACAAATAAATAAGACTATATATTCTATACGAAGGAAAAAAAAAATGTGATTGATGATAACTAAGACTGAGGAAGCCCATTGGTTGGAATTATCTTTCTATCTAATAAAATAGTAAAATGCAAATTAACCATCACTGGGCCACACCCACGAGTACCCCCACTAGCCAATCATAGGCAAGTATGCAAAATAACCCAACCAAGATGGCTGCGACCACAGAGTGAGCAGGAGGCTCAGCGTTCCCTGGCAATGGAGGAAGCCAAGATATCTGCACACTCTGGCAGGCCCAGGCCACAACTTTAGGCTACAAAGTTTCAATTATAGAAGATAGATAAATCCCAACAAAAATGGCTGTGGCCATGGAGCAAGTAGGAGGCTTGGCTTCGCTCAAAGCTACAAGTTTCAATTATAGAAGATAAATAAATCACAAATACCAGAGCCTCTGCTTGGGTCACTGGACAGGGGGGTGAGGGAGGGGGGCATGGCCAGCCTGCAAACCACCATAGGCCCCTTGACCAGGCCACACCATGCCCAAAGGCAACCCCCACCCTGATCTGGCACACCATTCAGGGCAAACTAGCTGGTCCCCACCCATGCACCAGGCCTCTATCCTATCTAATAAAAGAGTAATATGTAGATTGACCATCACTCCAACACACAAGATGGCTACCTCCATGTGGTCAAAGATGGCTGTCCCCATGTGGACACAAGATGGTTGCCACAAGATGGCCAGTAGGGGACGGCAGTTGGGAGAGACCAGACCCATAAGGGAGGGCAGTTGTGGGTGATCAGGCCAGCAGTAGAGTGCAGTTGGGAGGGACCAGGCCTAGAAGGGAGGGCAGTTGGGGGTGACCAGGCCAACAAAGGAGGGAAATTGGGGTGACCAAGCCTGCAGGGAAGGGAAGTTAGAGGGGACCAGGCCTGAAGAGGAGGGCAGTTAGGGGTGACCAGGCGTGCAGGGGAAGGCAAAGATGGACTGAACATAAGAAGACAGAATTAGCAAGTTTGAATATAGGTTAGTAGACATTATTTAGATAAAGAACAGATAGAAAAAATGAATGAAGCATGCAAACATATTCAGAATGACTATAAAAGAATAATAAGAAAAAAAGTGGTAGGATTATATGAAGAAATAGTGTCAAAAAGTTTTTAACATAAGGAAACTCAACATGCTCAAAGTAGTTTAAACTGAGAGATCTACAGTGAGATATATTAAAATCAAACTTCCAAAAACCAAAGATGGAGAGACTCTTGAAAGCAACAACAGAGCCACAATTATTATTTATATGGTTTCCTCGATTTGATTCACAGCTGATTCCCATAAGAAACCAAGACCAGAGATGAGTAGAAAGATGGAAGCATAGGTAAATGCCAGTACTCATTACCTCCCAGTGACCTAAACATATAGAACAATCATCATTCAGAATTGCATGAAAGCTGACTGAATGGAAGTCCTACAACTAGAGAAGTATAAAAGAAAGTACATCAACACTGGTAGAAGGGACGGAGACAAGGAATGAACTAGTCCTACACTCATGCACACATTTTCTTCAATCTGGAGGGATATCTCTGCTGGAGAGGCTTCCCATGAGGAGCAAGGGACAGACCCCCAGCCCAGAATTCCCGTGTTGAGAAGAGAGGTCCGTATAATTTCCAACTAGAAAAACAAGTGGGGATTGTGGCTGACACAGAGTCTATTGACAATGACCTGCTTCCTCTGGGTTCCAGTTAATAAAATGGCTTTGGGGGAATCAGGAATATACAGGAAAAAACTCTATGTCTGGCATCAGGCAGAAACTTGGAGGCAGCTTTCTCCCAGACAGGATGTTTCAGAGGCCATTGTTCCTGTGCTGGAACCTCACCCTTCACATAGCTGATTGGCAGTATATCTAAGTTTCCATAAGCATGGCACATACTATACTCATAGCTCCGGTGATTCCCTGAGACCCAGCCCCATCCAATTTGCAGCTCCATCCAATTTTTCCATGTGAATAGCCTATCTAGACTCAGGCTTCAGACTTTTCTAAAATATCTCAAGCAAGCAGCAGCTGTTATCAGTGTATCTCAAACATATCAATAAGAGGCTCCAGACCTAGCACTAGCACTAGCCTGCCTCACTTGATAGCTGGAACTTGTCTGGGCACTTCCTAGTTGAATACTAGTAGCTTTCATCCTCATATCTCTCTGTAGTTCCTGCTGGGAAGCCCCAGTCAGTGGCTGAATTTGTACCACCATAAGGTTCCAGAGCCAGTGCACCCAGCGGACAGCTTCAGAGCATACCAGACTGCAACTCTACACTTCCACAAGGGATACACATGAGGGATAGACTTCAATGAGCACCAAAACCCCACTGAGGCAAATCCTGCTCCAAAAGTGTATCTCCTGCATAGCAGCTCTTCCACCGTAGTCACTGCTTGTCTTCAAAGCTAATTAGAATAGAGGTAAATTCCTCCTAGTGATGCCAGTAGCAATTGAGGCTCAATTATAACAATACTATGCACACAGTCTCCACACTGGCACACTTAGAAAGCCAAGCTTAGGTGGCTGAGGTGGCTGAGTCATTGGGCCCTACAGGATACCTACTACACAACATCATGCTACCAAGTCCAGGAGATATAGCAGATCAACCTAATACATAGAAACAAACATAGGGAAGCAGACAAAATCCAGATTGTGGGTAGAAACATGCAATAAATGAAAGAAATAGAAACAAACAACCTACTTTATGAAAACTTCAAAACAATTATTATAAGTTTGATCAAGGATCTTAATGAGAGCTTCAAGGGATACAAAGAAATATTTTAGCGATTTAGTGATACTTACAAGAATCTTAGTGAGAATGTAAAAGACGTGGAAAAGGACCATAAGTAAATTAAGCATACACTAACTTAAATAAAGAATAATTTATAGGGACTCAACAGTAAAAAATTCTGAGAATCAAATCAGCCCTTTGAAATTTGAGGAGGCAAAAACACCCAATCAGAAGAGCAAAAGGAAAATAAAACTCAAAATACAGAGACAGTTTAAGGAGTCTCAGGAACAACTTCAAGCATATCAACATTCACCGTATGGAGATGCCAGAAGGAAAAGAGAGGGAACAAGATATTGAAAACATATTTGAGGAATAATGACAAAAAACTCCCCTTACTTCATGAAAAAAATACTAGACTTACAAGTCAAGGAAGTTCAGAGAGTATAAAACAAAAGGAACCCAAAGAGGTCCATACCAAGACACATCATAATTAAAATGCCAAAGGTTAAAGACAAGTAGAGAATCTTAAAAGCAGCAACAGAAAACCTATTAGTTACCTACAAGGGAATACCCATATGATTTTCATCTGATTTCTCAAAATAAACTTTGCAATCCAAAAGAGAGTGGCAAGACATATTCAAAGTGATGAATATCAAGGACATACAAACAAGATTACTCTATACAGCAAAGGTATCATTTAGAGTTGAAGATCAGATAAAGAGTTTCACAGAAAGGAAAATCTAAAAGAGTTCATTACCACCATAACAGTATTACATGAAATATGGAAGAGGAAGAAGAAAAAGAGTGTAAAGAAGAAGAAGAAAGAGGAGGAGGAGGGAGAGGAGGAGGAGGATGAAGAAGAAGAGAAGGAGGAGGAAGAAGAGGAGAAGGAAAAAAGGGAGAGGTAGCGGTAGGGGGAAGAGAAAAAGGAGGAGAGGTGGGGGAGGAGGAGGAGGAGGAAGAGGAACAAGAGAAGGAAGAGGCAGAGGAGGAAGAAGAAGGAAAAAATGAACAATACAATGGCAATCAATACATATCTATCAATAGTTGGATCTAAAAGTCAAAATAAATGAACAATAAATCTAATGAACAAAATAAACTGATGAATAAAATATAATCAGAGGCATGTAAACATGGAACATACTGAAACTTTTTCAAAAAATACAAGAGTTAGGCATATTTTCTATTTATTTTATGAGTCCAGCATTACCCAGATGATGAAGACAACACAGGAAAACAAAACTATTTACCAATTATCCTTAAATATTGATACAAAAATCTTAAACAAGATATATACTAGAAAAGTAAATCAACTAGGATGTTAAGTAATTATGCACCATGACCAAGTAACATTTTTCTGAAATAAAAAATGAAATGAAAAATCAATAAACATAATGTATTATCATAATAGAATTAAGAAAAAATATGAGTATACCAATAGATGAATAAAATAATTGACCTAATTCAAACTCCTTTTACTATAAAATTACTCTTTGAATAGAAGAGAAATTATTTAAGCTGATAAAGTTCATTTATTAAAAAAACACAGTGAACATTGTATTCAGTAGTGTTAAACTGAAAAATGCCCCCTAAAATCAGGTACAAGAAAAGAATGTTGCTCTTGCCTCTTTTATTTGTTATTGAACTGTAATTTCTAGTAAGAACAAGAAAGTATAGAAAAGAAAGAGAAGGCTTCACTCTGATCTGAATGAAAGAAAAGTATGTATCTCTATTCACAGTTGAAAATTATATAGAACCCTAATGAATCTTTAAAATATTATGTTACCTAACAAATGGGTTCAACAAATGAGTTCAGATTATCTTATATAATAAAAGGCTAATATGCATATTGTCCCCACAGCAGTTTAACTGGGAGATAGGGAGTTTGATTGCTTGCTATGGCATGTGTTGACCATCAGGGGTGGTGCTGAACAAGGTAGACAACCAGCAGAGGTGGAGTATTGAGGGAGCAAGGGAAGGAGGAGGCAGGGAGGTGGGAAACATAATTGGCCTTGATCACCAGCCAGGCCTAGGGACCCTAGCCTTGAACAAATTTTATTCACCAGGCCTCTAGTCAAGTATTTACACTAATAAAAGAGAAACATGCAAATTGACTGGCACTTTGTGCTTTGTGACAACCACAACCAATCAGGAGTGAGTATGCAAACTGACCCAAAAAGATGTTGGCATCCCCCCCCCCCCCTCCAGCCACTTGGGGTCTTGGGGCAGCACACATGCAGGTGTGGAGTAGCTGAGCAAGGTGGGATACTTGCTATGAGGGAAAGGGTTGGGGGGAAAAGGAGCAACAGGAATGGCACTTCAGCTGAAGACTGAAGGCTCCAGCCAGAGTAGAGGCCTGAGTCCTTGGTGCTGGAGGAAAACCAGTGCAGGAAGCCAGAGGAACAAAGACCTTTGCATGAATCTTCATGCAACAGGCCTCTAGTAAAGGAATAATTATCAAGAAAATGCTAATCCTAAAATGATTGTGTAGCTTCCTTAACAACAGTTAAATTGAGTGTTGAGGAAAGAAATATTAATAGAGAGAAATAGAATGATTATACTAATTAAAGGTAAATTTGATAGAAGATAAAAACAATTCTAAATTTGACTATATGTATTGAAATTTCAAAATTTATAAAGCAAAATTTGACAAAACTTAAAATAGAAAATTAGAATTTATAGCAATACTAGAGGTCCAATGCATGAAATTCATGCAAGGGGCTTGGGCCTCACAGACCGACTTTGTCAAGAAGTCCATCTGGAAGTATATCCAGTCTAATAGGCTAATTATGCTTTTATTATTATAGATTAGTGGCCCAATGTATGTAATTCATGCATGAAGTGGGGAGGGGTTGTTTCCTCAGCCCACCATACACCCTCTCCAATCAAGGACATTCCTCAGAGAAACCTAGATGGTCGCCTTGGTCTACACCTAAACTGCTGCCTTGCACAACAATTTCAAAACTACAAGTAAAAGACAGAATGACATCATCCAGAACCACAGGAAAGTTGGCTGAGTATAAATTCTACAACTAGAAAAAAAGAGAGTGGCTCACAGAGACTCAGAGGGCCTGCAAAACGCTGAGGTATGGAGAAACGCATGTGGAAAGAGCAGGCAGCAGCAGTGTGCCTGTCTGGCTTCATCTGGCGGGAGGGAGATGGAGACTCGCAACAGCACTGAACCCCTTATCCTACTGCATTAAACCCCAGCTCTGGGTGAGTCTCATATGGGGGGAGTCTGGACTACGAAAAGGGAAGAGTGCACAAAAATTTAGGGGAGCCACAAAAGGGCAGAAGTCTGGGGTGCGTAAACCAATGTGCACTGAGAAGACAGACTACTGATGGTGCCACTGGTTCTTTCTGGTGGGCAGGAGAGAGAGCTTCCCAACTGTGCCACTTCTAACTGCATTGACCCCAGTTTCGGGTAAGACCCCGGGGACCCAGAATCATACAGGTCCCGGAGTGCAAAGGAACTAGAAAGGCAGAGATCTAGAGGCACCTGTGAGTGCACACAGAAAGGGCCACAGTGATTATCCAGAGACACTTGAGACCCTGGGGCCACGTAGGGCAGGGATGCCTGGAAGCCAAGGCTATCTCTGCTTAGCCTGGAGACTCCACCCCGCCCAAGCTGAACAGAGATGCTTTTGCAGCTTTGCAAGTTTTGCATCATAAGGCTGACTTTAGCACAGAAGTTCTCCTGGCATAGTGAAAATGTGGAGACAAAGGAACAGACCACAAAGAAAAGAAATGGATGAAAACAAATGACTGGATATAGAGTTCAAAACCACACTTATAAGATTTTTCAAGAATTTCTTAGAAAAGATGGATAAATTTAGTGAGACCCAAGAGGAGATGAAAAAGGACCAAATAGAAATTAAACATACAATGACTGAAATAAAAAATACTATACAGACACCTAATATTATACAGCAGACTAGAGGAAGGCAAGAATCAAGTCAAAAATTTGAAATACAAAGAAGCAGAAAACACTCAACTGGAAAAGAAAAAAAGAAAAAAGAATCCAAAAATGTGAAGATAGTGTAAAGAGCTCTGGGACAACTTCAAGCACACCAACATCAGAATCATGGGAGTTCCAGAAGAAGAGAGAGAATGAGATACTGAAAACCCATTTGAAGAAATAATGATTGAAAACTTCCACCACCTGGTGAAAGAAATAGACTTACAAGTTCAGGAAGCACACAGAACACTAAATAAAAGGAATCCAAAGAGGACCACACCAAGAAACATCCTAATTAAAATACCAAGAGCAAAAGACAAAGAGAGAATGTTAAAAGCAGCAAGAGAAAAACAGTTCATTACCTGCAAGGGAGCACCCATACGACTGTCAGCTGATTTCTCAACAGAAACGATGCAGGCCAGACGGGAGTGACAAGAAATATTCCACGTGATGAATAACAAGAACCTACAACCAAGAATACTCTATCCAGCAAAGCTATCATTCAGAATTGAAGGGCAGATAAAGAGCTTCACATATAATAAAAAGCTAAAGGAGTCCATCAACACCAAACCAGTATTATATGAAATGCTGAAAGGTACTCTTTAGGAAGAGGAAGAAAAAAAAAGTGAAGATAAAAATCATGAACAACAAATACATATCTATCAACAAATGAATCTAAATAATGAATTAAAAATCTGATGAACAGGATAAACTTGTGAATATAAAAGAATTGGGAAAGGGGTGAAGGGGAAACAAGGAGAGACTGGACAATAATCATACACCTATGGATGAGGAAAATGTGGTGGAGGTAAGGTAGAGGGTGGGGTCGGAACAGGTGGAGGGGAGCTATGGGAGGAAAAAGGAGAAACAAATGTAATAATCTGAACAATAAAGATTTATTAAATTTAAAAAAAAGGATTTTCTTCTTGCATTCTGGGACTACTCACCTGCCTGCCTGCCTGCCTAATCACTCCTTACTGCCCTTCCCTGAAAGCCTGATCTTACCTCCAACTGCTCTCCTCTTTTAGCAAATTGGGTTCTAATTGGTCAGTTTCTATGCCAGTCAGTGGCTCCTCACAGTTCACCCAGATTTGGTTCTACTTGGTCAGTTCTATGCCAGTCAGAGTCTAAAGCTCCACCTCTAGACAGCCATTAGCTCCTCACACTTCACCTAGATTTGGTTTTGAATGGTTAGTGTCTATGCCAGTCAGTGCCTTGGAGCCTATCAACAGGCCTGATCAGAGAGGCAGGGCTGATCAGCATCCCCCCGTGGAGGCCTGTAGAAAAACAGAGGCTCAGCTGCTGGCGAAGCCCAAAGAGAGAGAGACAATGGTTGATCAACAGCTTCCACAGAGTCTATGGATCAGACCCTGCCTCTCTCTGGGCCTGTCTCTGGGCCTGATCTGCAGCCCCCTCGGCAGTCAGTGCTAGGTTGCCATGGTGACCAGAAGTGACTGCCTTTGGTCAATCATTGTGGATCCTGGGCTTTTATATGTTAGAATACTTCTCCGATAATGCACATCTTCAAAGATAACAATGATATTTGTTTATATAACAGAATCTTGGGGAGTAGTTATTCTAATTTTGAAACTCCAGTAACTTGAGAATATGAGAGCCTATTGCATCAATAAGTATATCATGCAGATTTTTAAGATGTTCTCTTGATAGCACTCTGGTATATTATCTTTTTTAATCCTTAATATATAAGTGATCTGTAATTTACTTCTAATCAATAGTCTGTGGTGACAATAATGGATGTCATTTCTTTGATTAAATAATGTTAATGTCATAGGGGAATGAGGCATTATACTCCCTGATAAGGTTGTGTTATAAGATAATGGATATAACTGTTACAAGAATGACTGTTATATGTTTCTATTTTTAAAAGATAGAATCAAGAGATACCATCTGTCTCTGAAGAAGTAAACTGTTGTGTTGTGATGTCCTTTAATACAGCTGTGTGGGTGTCTTCACAGTGCTGAGGATTCCCTCCAGCTGAAATCCTGAAAGAAAACAATGTTCTTATCCCTACAATGATAGGGAAATTAATTCTGCCAATAATTTTTGGGAGCTTGGAAGAGTGTCCTTTTCCAGTCAAGAATCTAGATGCAGCCCAACCAACACCTTCTTTGCAGACCAGTTGACCATAAGTAGCAAATTCAGATAAGCTTTGCTTCAAATTCTGATCTACTTAAACTGTAAGATAAGGGATGTATGTTTTATTAAGTCTTAAGCTGCTGAATATGTGATAATTTTTTATATAATAAAATAAAATGAATATAATATAATTACTTTAGCAAATGTATTTCTTGATCCTAATATGTAAGAATTCAATGTCAATTTAATTATGTTTCATATTTTTTACTGTATTCAAATATCATATATTCATTATTTAAATAAAAAATACAACTTAAACCTTCAACTCTCAAAAGTGCATAACACAGCTATACAGCAAAATAGGTAATAATATAGAAAAATTTAGAAGAGAAAAAAGAGTGATGTTTGTAAAAAATATGAAGAAATCCAGAAAAATGAATAAATTATAACTTTGAAGTTAATTTTATTTAAAAATCTTCCATCCTGACTAAATATTAATGATCTATCCATCAATTAATATAGTGAAAAACTATTCTCTTCCCAGCTTTTAAAGACTCTGCCAACTTTCTGGATTCATTTTCTGTTTTGTTTTGTTTTATAAATTTATTTTTCAATTATAGTTTGCATTCAGTATTATTTTTTTTAGTGGCCTGGTGCATAGATTCGTGCACGTTGAAAGAAAATTAATTAGAAGAAATATTTTAAAATCACTACTCGCCCTTTTTCTATATTAGAAGTGTCAAATAAATTTATGATTGACAATGACATATTGAAACAGTAGTGCGATTAGTGCCAGCAAGAGCTTTATATGTATTACACATGCACGAGTCAACTTATATATGTTTGAGTATATATATATACACATATATACATTACTTACTTAATTAGACCTGCTACCTGATGTGGCTAAACTTTTTCCAGCTCAGTGAAGCACCTCAACTATTCTTTCAGGTAATTGTCAATAACACAGCAGTAAATATAAACACAAAGCAGATTATTATTGTAGATCATGCAGGGAAGAACAAAGGGTAACATATTTAACTGTAGCAGTGTTTGACTATATTCTGTACAGTGAGAAAACCTGAAGTTATTTTTATGGTCCACCATTTCTTACTTCTTTTCAGTCAGGTCAAGTTTCTAAACTTCTAAATTTCTGTTTTCCAGATAAGGAGAAGAAAACTGGATTTTACTGAGTGTCCTATCTACCTATTCCAGGACTTCTGTGAAGATCAAATGAGATGAGGCATGGGAAAATGCTTCACAAACATTCGGTTAAAGTGTAAAATATTTGCACCTGGACATAAAGCAAATCATGTTTCTGGGCTGAAGAAACTCCAAGGAGGCTACTCACTATGGAGAAGAAGATGGGCATTGCTACATTACATCATTGCCTGGCACCAACAACAACTGTTCCCTGGCTGGACTGGGCTCAGCTATGGGCCACATTTTGTGCCATGGAGTCTCAGCAGCATTAGCTGCGATTTGGTTGGTTGTCAGTCTGGAATGGCAGTGGGGCCTATGTCCCATTTGGGAGAAGCCGCGTGTTGATTTGTTGGCTCCAGGTCCACGGTTCTGCTTCTTTGTAAAAAGCCAGTGTGCCTCATGACAGTCCTGCATTGAGAGTCTGCCCCCTGATGGTCAGTGAGCATCATAGTGACCAGTTGGGACACTTAGACTATTGGATATATATATATATATATATATATATATATATATATATATATATATAAATTAGTTTCAAGTGTAGAGAATAGTAGTTGGGCAATCATATACCCCCTTCCTTCTCTAATACTCTTGGTACCCACTTGGCATCATACATCTATACATATAAAGAAGTAGTATGATAATTTGTCTGTGACAGTGTCCCCGTAACCACCTATTTGTATATTGATGCACACACATCAAGGAGCAGGTGGCCAAAGCCCATTTCCCAGGGGTCTGAGGAGATTGCCTGATAGGAACCTGGACTGCAAAAAAGGAAGAGAAAGTGGTAATGGGAACTTTTCCAATCCCCCTGCATAGACACCCTGCCTCAGCCCCTGCAACTCTGGGGGATGGGGAGGTTGGTTGATCTCAGAACCTCCTCATGACAACCCAGTAATATAGGCAGAGAAGAGATTACAATCCCCATGGTATATGCATATATATTCAGAAATGAAACTCAGAGAGGAGGTGCCAAGACCAGTGGTTCCCAAGGTATAGCAAATGCCCCACGAGGGGGGGAATGGGAATTTGATTTTAAGGGAGGCAATTTAAGAATTAATTAACAATGAATTTTTTGCATTCCTTACTGTTCTAGGGGGCTTCATCTACAGCATATCCTACAAAATAAAAGGCTAACATGCAAATGACTGAATGGTGGGATGACTGGTCACTATGATGCACAATGAACACCAGGGAGCAGACACTCAATGCAGGGGCTGCTCCCTAGGGGTCAGTGTGTTCCTACAGGGGGAATGCTTCTCAGTCAGAAGCCAGGTGTATAGCTGGCAAGCACAATAGCAGTAGTATGAGCTTCTCCCGCCTCTGTGGCAATGCTAAGGATGTCCCCCTCCAGGGTTCCCAGACTGCGAGAGAGTGCAGGGCAGGCTGAAGGACTCCCTCCAAGTGCATGAATTTTGTTCACCAGGCCTCTAGTAGTTATTATAATATTGTTTACTATATTGCCTATGCTGTATTTTATATCCCCATGACTATTTTGTAACTATCAATCTAGACTTCTTTGTCCCTTTACCTCTTTTACCCATCTACCCAACCTCCTTCCATCTGATTGCCATCAGTCTGTCCTCTGTGACTATTTGTTTGTTTCCTTATTTTAATGTAGCTTTCCTTGCACCTATCATACGTTTTATTTCAGCACCTTGAACATGTTAAATATTTTTGTTTTTTAATTCTCCCATGGCATCTTTCTAAGTCCTCTAATTGGAATGGCTATTATTGCAGTTTCATTTCATTCAAATCCAGTCACTATCTCAAAAAAGTATTTTCCTTTCCTTATTCATAGTAGTTTTTTAAAAATATATTTTTATTGATTTCAAAGAAGAAAGGAGAAAGAGAGATATTGAAACATCAATGATGACAGGGAATCATCAATTGGCCACCTCTTCTACACCCCTCATTGAGGATCTAGCCTGTAACCTGGGTATGTGCCCTGAATAAAACCCTCACCTCCTGGTCCATAGTTAATGCTCAACCAATAAGCCACACTGGCTGTATTCATAGTAATCTTATAACATTTCTGCATAGTTTATGTGTTTTTCTTTAGTTTTCCATGTCAACTGCACTAACCACTCAGGACCCCAGCTTCTGACTGAGCAGCACTGATCCTATGAGAGCCCTCTGATTATCAGGGGGAAGCTCCTGCTTTGAGCATTTGCCCCCTGGTGGTCAATAGGCATCAGAACGACCAGTCATTGTGGTCATTCGACTATAACAGTCACTTAGGCTTTTATATATATAGATAGTTCACAGAGTGCTTTCATTTATTGCATTCATTGCTAACATGTAAACTATGGTAGTGAATTATTTGTTATTTTTATTTATCCCAGCGAATTTCATATGATTATAAAATATTCAGCTGATTTTGTTCAAACACATTATGTTTTTCCACAGGGTTATCTTTTAAATTATATCCTCTGTTATTTGCATATTTGTATTAGAATTATTTTTAGAATATGAGTTGTGAATTATTGCTGTTTCATGCATCAAAGAATCATATATCTGTCACACTAACGATCTAAATATAAATTCTTATTGTGAAATACATTAAAGAGTGGGATTCTTATAAATACCTAAAGATTTAAATTGCATTTGAAATAATATGAATTCTATTTCTAGCATCAAAGAACACAAGCACTCTTATTTAACAGTTTTGTTGTGACAAAAAGAAAAGGTATAATTGATAGAAGTTATCTTTCTGTCATTTTGACATACTTATATTAATATACTAATAATGTGTGACATAGCCTAATGATAATGTGCACATTTGCATCATTCTAAAATAATAGAATCATTCATTAGACTTGAAATGTCAAACTATTTAAATTACTGTGATAGATCATAGTATATCATAGAACCCTACTATAGTATATAATGAGTGCTGTTTTTCTATGAAACTTTGACAAAAGATCAGAAAAAGAGATGCTCTTATTACTCTATTCCCAGGATGTTGGTCATGTTTGGATCATTCCCTATAATCAGTGAGGACAAAGAAGTTTAAAACAACTGTTTTATTGTTCATTTATCTCTCGATACTGAGGCTCCAGGGCTACATGTACTATGCTATCATTAAATGTACAAAGTGAAAATTTTTATGACCTAACTATTCCCTGCAGGCATTCTGGTAGAGAGATAATTCTTTGAAAACTGGTCTTTGGGAGCTTTCCTCACCATCCTAGATAGTCTTTCTGCCTTTTCTTTGTGTCTTTATTGCTCATCTTTTAAATTTATAAGCAAAACTTGATATTGAGTAATATCTCTAATCCATGTAAGTTTGGTTTTATATTACTATCCATTGTGTTAGCTCACTCAGTTTCAATCCTGGGAACTTGGCAGTAATCCAGAGGAATCAAGTTATGGTACTATAGCAGTTATAATCTCAAGACTGGCTTGTCTATTGTAAGGAGAAAAAAAGCAAATACATTAGATCACCTCACAATAGACTTTCTTGCTTGCCTTGTACATTCTTCCTTTGCTCACATCTTTTTATTTCTTCCTCCACACATGCATTGGTTACTGTTAGATAGGAAGTTAGACCAAAACTGCTGGGTTGGGGTCTTCCCTGGGGTCCAAAACAAGGGTCAGACCAACATTGTCTCTCTATGGGCAGTCCAGCAACCAGCAGACCTATAGCAAAAGGTTCAGAACCAGCCCATTCTTTGCATAAATGACCTTGCTAGAATCTTGGAAAAATTATGATGAAATTTGAATTGCAGTTTTGACTTCCCTATATGTGTTTTGGTATATATTATGGGTAAGGAAAGGCACAGAAGAAATAGAGCTATGTAACTCTTTTCTGCAATCAATCCTGAATGCAAATGAAAGTTCCACACAGAAAACCCTTAATTTAAATCATGTAACCCAGGAGATCATTGTCTTTTTTGAATGCCCTGATCCTCATTTGGAGTATATCTTCAGTAAATGCCATTTTGCTTTATTTTCATTTTCATTGACCTTAAGGTCTTTTCTAAATCTATGAAAAGATCAAAGTCCCAGCCAGTTACCACAATTGATAAGTTACAACTTGTGCATAACCTTCCATCGAGGCATTTTACAAACAGACACATAAACACACAGAACAAATATTTTGTTTTGTTTATGAAATTGGATCAGAGTCTATATTGTGCAGTTATGATTTAATTTATGATAAATTAATACCAATGTGTAAGAGTTCTCTCTCTCCCTTTATCATTATCTCTTGCACTTTTCTTACTAACACTTATCCCTTCACACATTGTTGGTGTGCATTGAAGTCCATAGAAAACCATAATACTAAAATATATTTTATTTAATAATGCTTAAATTGTTGAAATTCAAGGTATTGACAGTTTTCCTGTATAACAACAAAAATTCTACAATGAACATTATTGGGAATATAAACTTGTACTTACAACCCAAGATATTATCAGAATGGTAATTTTTCCTTACATGATACTATCCTACTATCCCCCCTTTTTTTTTGATTAATGAAGACTTTTGTAAAATTTTTAATGCAATCTTATTATCTTTAAATTTTAAATTTTTGCACAAAAATGTGCCTGCTTCATGTTCATTGCATGTTAAGCAATTTTACCATGAGTTGAACTACCAAAATAAATTTTAGTTCATACTTTAGAAACAGCTTTTTGTCCAGTACAATTAAATTTTCTTGTTTATTCACTTATTTCAATTACCTCATTTAAATTAATCTGAAAGCTTGATTACTCTTTTACTGTCAAATTTAATACTCTATCAACAATCTTAGATTACCCTCTAAATATTAGTGGAAAGGATTATTTGCATTCTTGAGTAGGCCCTGAGCATTCCTGGTGCTAGTCTGGATTTAGATGTAGGGCAGCTGTTGTCAGCCAAGTTTCTGTCTGTTACCTGGGTCCCGATCTGAGCTGGGCCAAGTCTCTGTCTAAAACCTGGGTCCCGATCTGTTCTGAGCATGGGAAGTGAAGCAGCCTTGGGGACCAGAGACCTCCCTCAGAAGGGTTGAGGGTTCAGGGAGTGGCCAGTATTATGTGTTCAGATATCATAATAATCTGGCCACTCAGTGTATATCCATATTAGAGGCCCGGTGCATGAGATTTGTGGACTCAGGGTTGGTGGGTCCCTCAGCCTGACCTGTGCCCTCTCACAGTCTAGGACCCTTGACTCCTTATTGCCCTCCTGCTCTCTGCTCCTTACCACTGGGCTTGCTATTCCTTATAACTGCTGCAGAGGCAGGAGAGATTCCTACCACCACCACTGTACTCTGCCAGCTGTAAGAACAGCTTCTGGCTGAGTGGTGCTCACTTGGAAGCACACTGACCATAACAATGACTTCTAATCTCCCTGCTTTCGTCTAAAGCAAGATCATTTTTCTAGGCAATGAAGATGGAGAAAAGAATAGTGTCATTGCTTGTCTTTCACTTCCATGTTCATAAAATTAAGAAATGTATTTTAGGGAAAAGTATATTAAATATATTATGTTAACATTGTTGGTACACTAATATTAAAATCAAGATAATTTGTCTTAACCAAGGTAACTTATTTTATTTTTTTAAATTAAACCTTTATTATTCAGATTATTACATTTGTTTCTCTTTTTTTCTCCTCCATAGCTCCCCTCCACCCAGCTCCCACCCTTCTCTCTACCCTTACCTCCCACCAATTGACCTCATCCATAGGTGTATGATTTTTGTCCAGTCTCTCCCTGTACACCCCTCACCCCTTTCTCCCTGAGAATTATCAGTCCACTCCCTTTCTTTGCTCCTGATTCTATTATATTCACCAGTTTATTCTGTTGATCAAATTTTTGATTCATTTAATTTTTAGATTCACTTGTTGATAGATACGTATTTGTTGTTCATAATTTTTTATCTTTTACCTTTTTATTCTTCCTCTTCTTAAAGAGTACCTTTCAGCATTTCATATAATACTGGTTTGGAGTTGATGAATTCCTTTAGCTTTTTCTTATCTGTGAAGCTTTTTATCTGCCCTTCAATTCTGAATGATAGCTTTGCTAGATAGATTATTCTTGATTGTAGGTTCTTCCTATTTATCACGTTGAATATTTCTTGCCATTCCCGTCTGGCCTGCATCATTTCTGTTGAGAAATCAGCTGATAGTCGTATGGGTGCTCCCTTGGAGGTAATGAACTGTTTTTCTCTTGCTGCTTTTAACATTCTCTCTTTGTCTTTTGCTCTTGGTATTTTAATTATGATGTGTCTTGATGTAGTCCTCTTTGGATTCCTTTTATATGGGGTTCTGTGTGCTTCCTGGACTTATAAGTCTATTTATTTTACTAGATATGGGAAGTTTTTAGTCATTATTTCTTTAAATAGGATTTCAGTATCTTGCTCTTTTTCTTCTTCTGGCACCCCCACAATTCTGATGTTGGTTCGCTTGAAGCTGTCCCTGAGGCTCCTTACATTATCTTCACATTTTTGGATTCTTTTCTCTTCTTGTTTTTTCAGTTGAGTGTTTTCTGTTTCTTTATATTTCAAATTTTTGACTTGATTTTTACCTTCCTTTAGTCTGCTGTTAGGTCTCTGTATCATATATATATATATATATATATATATATATATATATATATATATTTTTTTTTTATTTCAGTCAGTGTATGTTTAATTTCTAGTTGGTCCTTTTCCATTTCTAGTTGGTCCTTTTTCATCTCTAGTTGCATCTTTTCCATCTCTAGTTGGTTCTTTTTCATCCCCAGTTGGTTCTTTTTCATCTCCTCTTGGGTCTCGTTTACTTCATCCAACTTTTCTAGGATATTCATGAAAACATTATAAGCGTGGTTTTGAACTCTATATCCAGTCATTTGTTTTCATCCATTTCTTTTGTTTGTGATCCTTTCCCTCTTCTTGGCATATTCACTATCCTGGGAGAACTTCCATGTTGGATTCAGCCTTATCATATCAGACTTGCAAAACTGCAGAAGTCTCTCTGTTGAGTTTGGGATGGATGGAGTCTCAGGGCTTAACCAACCACCTTGCCTTCTAGTCGGCCCCGCCCTCCATGGCCCCTGAGTCTCACATGACTGGGTAATCACTGGAGCAGTCTCTGTGTGTGCATGCTCTCTCGCAGTGTCTCTAGAATGTTGCCCCTCAGGTTCCCCTGTGCTCCGGACTATATGAGTCTGGGTCCTCAGGGTTTCACCAAAAACCGGGTTTAGTTGAGTTAGAAGTAATGCAGCTGGGAGGGTCTGTCTCCTGCCCCCTTGTGAAAGCCAGCGGTACAATCAGCAGTCTGTCCTCTGTGCGCAGTGTCGTGCGCACCACAAGACTTCTGATCTTTTGCGACTCCCCTAAATTTCCGTGCACTTCTCCTTTTTCACAGTCCAAACTCCCCCGTATGAGTTTCAGCTGGACCTTGGGTTTAGTGTCATAGGATAAGGGCTTCAATGCCCTTGAGAGTCTCCATCTCCTCCCGCCAAAGAAAGCCAGACAGATACTCCTGCACCTGCTCTCTCCATGGGTGCATCTCCATACCTCAGCTTTTTGCAGCTCTGTGAGCCCCTCTTTTCCTCCTAGTTGTAGAACTTCCACTCAGCTAGCTTTCCTGTGGTTCTGGATAATGTCCGTTTTTGTCTTTTAGTTGTAGTTTTGAAATTGTTGTGTGAGATAGCATTGTAGGTGTTTACCTATGTCGCCATCTTGGATTCCTCTGTGCCAAAATTGAAGGTAAGTTATTTTAATTTAACCAACCTACAGAATCCCAAAATGTGCAAGACTTTGTGATAAGAAATACAGAAATATAAAGACAGTTATAAAACATCCTTGTCTTTTTAAAGTTTATCATCATGCAGAGAATGGGTTTAAGTACAAAAGGTAATAATATAGGAACTAAGAGAGATACGATATGAAAAGAGGCAAGGAGATCTCAATTATTTCTAGCATTTGGGTGGGGGTGGAGAATGGAGGGCCACGCTTAATAATTAAAATTTATTAATGTTGCCTTAAAAGTTTTACCAAAGGCAAATGCTAATAGTTCCAGTGTCACTATCTTTCCTACAAACAGGAGCAAAGTCCACTACTTAAAGATGTATAATATAGATTTCACAGAACTTGACACTAGGATACTGGGTCAAAGGTCAGTGTATAAGCAATTTATTTTGGATGTGAACCCAGGAACAATGAGGAAGGGAAGAAAGTACCAAAAGAAGACACAATCAAACAAATGGCCAGTATAAAAAAATAAAGCTTAATTTCACAAATATGGGAAAATAGAGTAGACTACATTTTAAATTTTTTCCAAGACAAGGGAGCTAGGATGCTTATCAAACAAATTAATATCTGCCATTTGTTGGTAGCTGCTTCTGGACATTAACTCTGGTATTTCCTGGTTGGTCTTCATAGGCCTGAACAAGCTGAAGAAGGCTTATCAAGTGCTTTGCCTTTTTCAGTAGTAATAGGTCAAATGCAATACATTTTTTATTATGTTACAGAGGATAGTTCCATATAAGACATTCCAACTAACTCATAAACTACACCCATGCAATTAATACATGAATATTTGTTTTTCTCACTCTCTAACCTCCATATGTCTAATCATGGTATCCAGCTAGAGGATACACAAAATTTCCTGTTTGTTTAGTCTGCTCAATTCAATGTCATTAAAATAATGACTTAAAATGAGTTTTTCAGACAATAAAATTTATCCACACTACTTTATAAAAGAAATCAGGAGATAATACAGACCTTGAAAAACTGTATGTACTACTGATTATTCAAGTACATAGTAATTGCTTCTGATGTTCATGTCCGATGAAGATTAAAGAGGTCATTTTTTCTGAGTTGATAATATCACAGTAAAAGTTAGTGGTTAAGAACTACCAATAGAGATAAATGTAAATTAAAAACACATGAGATATCACCTCACACCTGTCAGGATGGCTATCATCAATAAGTTAAGAAAGAACAAGTATTGATGCAGATGGTGGGATTGCAAGTTGGTGTAGACTCTGTGGAGAACAGTAACCATATTATTCAACAACTCCACATCTGGATATTTATCCGAAGAAATTCAAAATAATAACTCAAAAATATATATGCATTCCTGTTTATTTCAGCATTAATAAAAACAGTCAAGATATGGAAACAACCTAAGTGTCCATGAATAAGCAACTGGACAAAGAAGATGTGGTGCATATATACAATGGAAAATTACTCAGTCATAAAAATAATGAAATAATACTATTTTTGACAACATGGATGGACCTAGAGGGTATTATACTAAGTGAGATATATCAGATAAGGAAAGACAAGTACAATATGATTATATATGGGATATAATAACAAGATAGAAACAAATTCATAGAGAATGGACTAATGGTTGGCATATGGGTGAGATTTGGTACAATGGGTAAAACAATGGGAAGAGATTAAGAAGTACATATTAGTAGTTACCAGCACTCATGGGAATGTAGAGTATAATATAGAGAATATATTCAATAATATTGTAATAAGTATATATAGTGCAAGCTGTGTACCAGATCTATTGGAGGGATCACTGTTCTGGAGTGGATGCGAGTGACCAGATGCAAATGACCACAGAGGCTGCTAAGTTGGTAATAAGCAAGCAAGAATTTATTGAGCTGGCCAGTGATTGCTCTGCCTTTCTCTACACAGGGAGTCCAGAGACCCTTTGTGTAGGACCACTTTTATTACCACATCCTGTTTTTGCAGAGCAAGCAACTCAAGACAAAACAGTTTTTTCTAAGCAACATCACAGACATGCCATTGATGATCATGTTATTCTATGAAAGAAGGCCTACATGTTACAGGGTCATTTTGTTCTTCAGAAAGCTGACAGCATCTGGGAAGAGGCCATGAGACCATATCTCAAGGCCTGGCCTGATGTCAGCACTGACAACTCTATGTGGGGGATAGTCCATGGCCTCTCTGGAATGAGGCATGCTCAAAAATTCCCATTCTCTAATAATAATTTCATAAACTACATAAATGTCTAACTACTAGCCTGTACATATGAAACTATGATAATATCAAATGTTAAATTATAATTGAAAATAATTCTATATAATAAGAGACTAATATGCAAATAGACCAAATGGCAGAACAACGAAACAAATGGTCACTATGACATGCACTGACCACCAGGGGGGATGTGTGGAACATGGTGGGTGTTGACCATGGTAGGTTGGTGGAGCAGGTGAGCGAGGGTGCCAGACCAAAGAAGGGTGCAGGTCGCTGTCATCAGGATAAGCCTTTTGTGGTTACTGAAAATTCTTTGCTCCTGTGCACTGCGGTCCCACCAGTGCTCACACCTGCTGCCAGCACCAGCCCCACTAGCTTGTACCTGCTGCTGCTGCTGGAGCTACTACTTTCACCCACTGCCAGTGCTGGTCTCACTTGCACCCACAGCTGGAGCCAGAGCCGTCACTCTCATCCACTGTTGGTTCTGGTCTAGATCACTTGGTGCCATAAGCAGATGCAAGCTTGGCCAGCAGGAGTGGTGGTGCTGGGAGCAAGGCTGCTGGCAGGCAGGGGGCCAGGGACCAAGGTGGGAGAGGCTGGGTGGGGGTGCATAGGATTGGCTGAGATCCGCCCCTGTGCCTAGCTCAGCCTCACAGTCCACAGTTCCTTTCAAGGTGCACAAATCCATGCCCTGGGCCCCTAATAATAATAATACATTTAAAAGTAAAGAAATAGCTTATATTTGGAAACTGAGTAATTATTTTTTTTATAATACCATATCATTATTGACTTTGGGTATTTTTAAGTTATAGAGGTCAAGAAATATTCTAACTGACTGAATATTTACTATATATTGTCTCTTGGTGCACACTGAACTATGAAGTATCAATAAAGACATTTGCCAATGGCTCTTCCACTTTTGCTGCCTATTATGATAATTATTTCTACCTTGCATCAATAAATTCAGTGCAACTATGAGACCTCTATTATTCTGCAATCCTTCCACTCCAGTTGCTAAAAGGAATACAGTTCCATATTTATACTTTCAATTACACCAACCCTAATCTACAAAAGATAGCAACTTGTTCTTTATCACTTAGGTAAAGATGCTATGGACTGACAAACACTTCCTGACCTATTTAGTCAGATTGTTCTGAGCCCTTTTCTTCACTGGACATCAATCTTGGTGACTGAATTTAGCAAGACTCTTGCCAGCCCAGTCTTAGGAAAGTCTCCTGCTAACTATTTCCTCATCCTTGATAGCTGATCACCTTTGCCTGCCTTTAGCAAAAATCCTACTATTTTGGTTTAGTAAAATTCCTTTTACCTTTGATGTATCCTCTTAGTAATTTTCTATCCATTGGTCCACCCTGTTCCTTTATTATAAATCCTCAACTATATTGCCTATATTTGAAATTAAGATTATTTGTATATGAAATATCTTTCCTCTATTATAATAGCTAAGGAATGAAAACTGACTGATGCTTTAATTGATGTCTAGCTTTGGTTTCCTTTGGCAGGTTCTTCTTATGGAATAGAGTCAAGTTATCAATTATCTGGTTTTACCTAAAAATATTTTACTGTATGAATATTTTAACTTTACCTCAGTCTTTTTTCAAGGAAGACCCAAAATGTTCACCTTATTTACCATTAATCATATTTTTATAATTTTTATAAATTTTATAAGATTTATTCTAGAAGAATATTATTTATTTTAGGCTTTCTAAATCATAAGAGTCCTTATATTAAAGCTATTATCCAGCTTTATATTCTTTATCCTAACTAAAATTCAACTCCATAAAAATTCATTTCCAGGCACTTCTCTCATTTTCTGCTAGGACATATTACCTGGGTCCCAAACATTCTTTTAGATATAATGCTTTCCCTTTCAAAGCCGGGGGAATACCAGGTCTTTTGTTAGTTGAAAACAGGGGTTCTCAAACTGTTTTGTGCATCACAAAGACCTAAAAATATATATGACAGCCCTTCCGCATTACTAGGTTTAAGATGTGTCTTAGTAATGGGCATTTTAAATATATTTTCAGGTGAATCTGATGCTGCTGGTCAACTTTTTGAATTGTGTAAATCGAAGAACAAAAGGAGTTGGGGAAATACTTGGAAGAAGGCAAGCAACTTTAAAAACCATCTTAAAAAGGTGAGTCCTTTTTAAGAGAATATAATTTGATCACCTGCAACAAGAGGGAAGTAGCCTAGATGGGTCAGATGATATGGGTATCCAAGTTCTTAGGACAGTCACCAAAATGTCTGCATTATGTATGTTAGGCTTTTACCCTTCTCTAATATAATATTATCATTTGTCCCCAAAAGATTTGCCAGGATTGTGAAGTTTTCTAGTTTAATTATAAGAAGTTATACCAAACATTTAGCACGTGCTGCCCTCAAAATGATGAAGGTAACTTTAAATATTGTGATAGAGGGTTTCTGGATTCCATACCATAGTTCTACAATTTTCTATTAAATTTGTTAGTACTAGGCAGAACTATGATGTTTTTTTTTTTTTCTTAGAGTTTCAATGAGAAGTAACAGCCATTTACAAACTATATTTTAAATGGGGTAAATCACGAATTTCCCATTCTAATGTTTGCGTGAAAATAACATGCATCATTCATGCTCATGTTTTATTATACCAAAGGAGTCAGGTTGCATATAACTTCAATGGTCAGAGAAGTTCAATCAAAAAAGAACCTGAGGAGATTTGAAAATATTTGGCAAAAGCAGTAATAGCTATGTTTTCTTCTAGATTTGACTTCACACATACATGTGAACACACACACACACACACACAAACTAACCATTTCAGGGAAAGACTGTCTAATTCTTTATCATTTATTCAATTAAACTAGAAATCTTGGATCCATTTATTAGTAATACTAGGGGCTTGGTGCACCAAATTCATACACAAGGAGAAGGGTGTCCCTCAGCCCAGCTTGTCCCCTCTCTAATCTGGAAACTCTTGAGGGATGTCCAACTGCCCATTTACCAGGATTGGGCCTAAATGGGCAGTTGGACATCCCTCTCACAATCCAGGACTGCTGGCTCCTAACTGATCGCCTTCCTGCCTTCCTGATTGTCCTTAATTGCTTCTGCCTGCCAGCCTGACCACCCCCTAACCACTCCACTGCCAGCCTGATGCTTAACTGCTCCCTGCCAGCCCAATTGCCCCTGACTATTCTCCCTGATGGCCTGGTCACCCCTAACTCTTCTCCCCTTCAGGCCTGCCCCCCCACCCACAACTGTCCCTGCAGGCCTGGTCACCCTCAACTACCCTCCTCTGCTGGTTTGGTCACCCTTAACTGGTCACAATTGCCCTCCCCTGCAGGCCCTCCTGTGGCAGCTATCATGTGCCCACATGGGTGCAACCATCTTTGACCACATGGGGGAGGCCAACTTGTGATTTAGAGTGATAATCAATTTGCATATTACTCTTTCATTAGATAGGACTAGCAGCCCAGTGCATGAAAATCCATGCATTCAGGATTAGTCCCTTAGCCCAGCCCGCGCCCTCTAAAAGATAGGTGCCCTCAGGTGATGTCCTTCTGCTGAAGGCAATCCACAAGTCAACCTGGGGATGATATCAGCCAGCAAGTGGCTGGCCCCACCCCCATCATCCTGCCACCACTGCCAGTGGTCTCCAATTGTGGGAGGCAACCAGCAGGCCAATCAGGGACTGGCCAGCAAGTGACTGGCCCCACTCCACTATTGCTATGCTGCTGCCACCAGTGGCCCTCCTCTGAGAGAGGTGACCCACAGGCCTAACGGGGGACAGTGCTTTCTGGTGAGTGGCCATCCTGTCACCTGATTGCCCTTCTACCACCACCAGTCACCTCTGACCCCCAATTGCCATCCCCTCCCTCTGCCCACTGGCACCTGCCTTGGCTGTCCTGATGCCACCCACTCACCAGCCCCACCTTCTGCTGACTCATCATTCTTCTATTTGGTCAATTCGCATATTAGGCTTTTATTATCTCGGATATGGCAATATTTTCATCAGAGGTTGAAGACAAATTTCATTTCACAAATGAAATACTATTTTACATAAAAAATCCTAAAGACTCCACTAAAAAAACTACTAGTTTTAACAAAGGATTTTAGCAATATAGCAGGATACAAAATTGACACCCAGAAATTTTTGGCATTTCATACATCAATAATGAAATCTCAGAAAGAGAAACTAAAAAAAAAAAAAAACCATTTACCATTGAAATAAAAAAAAAAATTAACATACTTAAGAATAAACTTAATCAAAGATTAAAAAAAAATCTGTACTTGGAAAACTATAGAATGTTGAAATAAGAGATAGAAGAATATATAAGTGAGTAGAGGAATATACTGTGTTCAAAGATTGGAAGAAATAACATTACTAAAATGTTCATATATCCCAAAGCAATTTATAGATTCGATTCAATTCCTATTCCAATACCAACAGCACATTTCATAGATCTAGACAACATGCAGAGGGGCAATCCAAAACTTTATATGGAATCAAAAAAAGACCCTGAATGACCTTAGCAGTCTTGAGAAAGAAGAATAAAGTTGGAGGGATCACAGTACCAGATATTAAGCTATACTACAAAGTCATTGTCATTAAGACAGCCTGGCACTAGCACAAGAACAGGTATATAAATCAAGGTAGCAAAAGAGAGACCCAGAAATTGATCCAAACTATCATATACAATAAATATTTGACAAAGGAATCAAGAACATACAATGGAATCTAGACAATCCTAATATATTAAAACCCTGGGTTGTAGAAACCAGTAACAACCGAGGCTTGACCAACTGGAAGTCAGTACTACAGCCAGCACTGGTTTGCCTTGGCAACCCAGTGCTGACTGCTTTTGCTGCAGGCACAGTGCTCCAGCACTGACTGAGTGTTGAGAGATCTGTGAATTAGGGCCAGAGAGAGGCCTGAAGAAAGAAGCAAGGATTGATCGATTGCCTCTGAGGCAGCTTTTGATCAGTAGTTGCCTAATCTCTTTCTCTCCCAGTCTGGCCAACAGATGTGCCTTGAAATGGCTGCCTAGTAGGAGGTATTTTTGACAGTACATGTAAGTTATTTGGTTGATCTCTTCCCTCCACCCCCTTATTTCTGAGATTCATCAATCTGTCCCATGATTCTATGATTTTGGATATACTTTGTTTGTCAGCTTACTTTGTTTTATTAGATTCAACATATAAGTGAGATAATGTGATACTTGTCTCTCTCTGACTGGCTTATTCCACTTAGCATAATACTCTCTAGGTCCCTCCATGCTATCTCAAAGGTTAGGAGACCCTTCTTTTTTACTGTTTTATAGTATTCTATTGTGTAAATGTACCACAGCTTTTTTTAAAATATATATATATTTTATTGATTTTTTACAGAAAGGAAGAGAGAGGGATAGAGAGTTAGAAACATCGATATGAGAGAAACATTGATCAGCTGCCTCCTGCATACCTTCTACTGGGGATGTGCCCACAACCAAGGTACATGCCTTTGACTGGAATCGAACCTAGGACCTTTCAGTCCACAGTCCGATGCTCTACCCATTGAGCCAAACCAGTTAGAGCTGTACTGCAGCTTTTTTATCCATTCATCCACTGATGGATACTTAGGCTGTTTCCAGATCTTAGCTCTTGTAAATAATTCTTCTATGACCTTAGAGGTGTATATGTTCTTTCATATTGGTGTTTCAGGCTTCTAATGATATATTCATAGAAGTGGGATCACTGGGTCAAATGACAATTTCATTTTTAATTTTTTAAGATAAGTCACACCGTTTCCCCTAGAGGCTGCACCAGTCTGCATTCCCACCAGCAGAGTACTAGGATTCCCTTTTCTCCACATCATTGTCAGCATTTTTTTTATTGATTTATTGATGGTAGCTCTTCTGGCATGTATGATATAGTACCTCATTGTCATTTTAATTTGTATCTCTCTGATGATTAGTGATGTTGAGCATTTTTCCATAAGTCTCTTGGCCATTTCTATATCTTCTTTGGAGAACTATCTTGGGATTCAGTATTCAGACAACTGACTTTCCTGTCATTTTTGTCTTTAGGGAAACACCTGTAAGCTTTGTTTTTCAGATACACTGTACTTCAGACTTATACTATTTTACTTCATAATGGAGGCTTAAATTTTGTTATATAATTAATAACTTTTTTTTTCAAACCATGTTTGCTATATATGTTTCACTTGTATACCATGAAAATTCTTGAGATATTTTATGTTTTTGTTTTTTTTTTCCCCATAGCTACAGGAAAATAAAAGAATAAGTAAAATATTTCTTCATGAACCTGTACATTTTATAGGAAGCTTTACTATTTCTTTATGAAGGTTTTATGTTTTTGTTTGCAAAAGCAACCAGCCAGCAAAAGTCACTTTTGGAATCATTCACTTAAATGTCAGTGCATATACTGCAGCAATGTTAACAGGTGTTGGGCTCTGTATCTAAGGAGGTAAACCATTAGTCAAAATTATAAATTGTAGCCATTCCATCATAATGTATGAGATCTACTTTGCAACAAAATAGTTAATACTATGTAAATCAACAATATATTCCTATGAATTTACTCAAAGGAAAGGAAAATATATATCTACATGAGGACTTGTACAGGAATGTTCATAGCAACTTTATGTGTAATAGCCTGAAACTGTTAAAACCATGAGCTAGTAAATAGATGACTACATTTATGTTGTATCTATACTATGGAACACTACATAATGATTAAGAAGAAGGGAGTAATGTCACATGCCACAAGATAGATAAATCTCAGAACATTATGCTAGATGAAAAAGCAGGTTCAAAAGACCACATCCTATCTAATAAAATATTAATATGCAAATTAACCATCATTCTATTATGCCCACAAGCCAATCAGGAATGAGTATGCAAATTAACCCAACCAATATGGCTGTAGCCACAGAGAGAGCAGGAAGGAGGCTTAGGGTTTCCCAGTGATGGAGGAAACAAAGCTTTCCTCCACTCCAGGCTACAAAGATTCAATTACAGGAAATAAATAAATACCAACAAAAATGGCAGCAGCCATAGAGCTGGAGAAAGCAGGAGGCTAGGGTTCCCCCCCGTGGTAGATAAAGTCATGCTTGTGCAATCCTGACCTGCCTTGGCCTCCACTTAAGGCTACAAAATTTCAATTATAGAATAAATAAATCCCAGATACCAGGGCTTCTGCTTTGGTCACTGGGGGTTGTAGCTGGCCTGAAAACAACCCTAGGGCCCTCACCCAGGCCACCCCACACCCCCAGGGAACCCCCATCCTGGTTTGGGACACCTTTCAGGGCAAACCAGCTGGCCTCCATCCATGTATCAGGCCTCTATATTATCTAATAAAATAGTAATATGTAGATTGACCATCATTCCAACACACAAGATGGCTGCCCCATGTGGTCAAAGATTGTTTCCCCAATTGGACTCAAGATGGCCATCAGAAGATGGCCAGCAGGGAACGGCAGTTAGGGTCAAACAGGCTGGCAGGAGAGCAGTTAGGCATCAATAAGGCTGGCAGGAGAGTGGTTAGGGGGTGATCAGGATGGCAGGCCGAAGCAGTTAGGGGCAATCAGGAAGGCAGGCAACTGAGCAGTGGGAACCAGCAGTTTTGGATTGAGGGAGGGATGTCCTAGTGCCCATTTAGGCCCAATTCCACCAAGATCTGGCATCCTTCGAGGGGTCTCAGACTGGAGAGGGTTCAGGCTGGGCTGATGGACAACCCTCCCCTGCAATACACAAATTTTGTGCACCGGGCCTCTAGTATTATATGATATGATTTATGTAAAAATTTAAAAAAATAATTAATGACAGAAAGCATAGTGAAACTAACTCATTTGATAATCTATGAAGTAATGGCTTCTGTAGTAATAATGATAAAAATTACTCAGTTATTTAAATCAGAATAGAGAATACTGATGATACGCTGATCAAGTTCTGATTATTATTGTCAAAACTCTGATTAACCCAAATTCTTGGCCCATCTGAGACTTCATCGCCACATACTGTTTTCTCAATAATCAAACTCTCTTGGGATACTAAATTTAGATTCTTCCCTTATGGATTACCTGTCTTTTAACCCTGTAATAATCTATACTTAAACTTGGTAAAATAAAACAATTTAAAGTCATTCTTATTTGTAATTTTATTTTAAAATTAGGAATAATATGATTAGTATTAAAATTATTGCAGTTTTGAAGGGAAGTTGGCACAGCAGTTTTATGAAGTAGAATATTTGTATTTGAGTTGAATAAGTGTAGTTTAAGTGAAATTTTAGTTTTAAGTTGAAATGTATCAGATAAGTTAAATTTAAAGCATATCTAAAAAATTGTATAAAGTTTCTGTATGTAAATTAATGAGAGTTAATACATTGCACCATGATATTTTTAAAAATTGAGTATTTGGGTATAAAATTGCTCAATCAAATACCTATAGTACTAAAAATATATATTAAAATTCTTTATATATTTTTGAAGCTGTTGATTGTTAAAATTGTAAATGGAACTATTTAAGGATTATTTCGTCTGTATTATTTTCCTAGTAGCAAAATTAATATAATTTCTTATGAAAACAAATGTTTTTATTTTATATAAAATTATTAGGTTAATAATGAAAATGAAAAGATTTTTAGATGATTATATATAAAACTGAGACTCGGTGCACAAAATTTGTGCAGGGGGTGTCCTTCAGCCCAGAGTCCTTCAGCTTCAGCGTCCTTCTGCACGCTCTGCAATTTGCGATCTTTTGAAGGATGTCCGACTGCCAGTTTAGGCCTGAATGTCTGAATGCCCAAATGACCAGACTGTAGCAACTGCCTAAATTAACCTGTTTCTATTCCTTGAATTTTTTATCTCTTGGCTTATAAGACATCATACTTGTCATTTTACTCTGACTTATCTATTACTCTATCTCATTTGCTTTTCTTGGATTTTTCTAGTTGTTGTGACTTCTCAATTTCAAAGGATTCTAAAACTCTATACTCATTCTTTTCATTCCTTCACTTACTTTTTTGGAGTATCTTTTAAAAATGTTTTAAAATACTACATATTTACTGAGGACTTACAAAAGATTGTTAATGCAAACTTCTCACTGGCATTTTAAGACCAGTATACATAAAGTGGTAAATACATCACATTTAATGTGTTTGAAACTGAGCGTTTGATAATCATCCCAAAATTAACTGCTCTCACAATCTCCTCCATATCATTTAAAGAGAATCATACTTATTTTTTCAGATGTGGAAAATCTTATCCTTGATTGCTTATTCCATGATTTATAAAGGCCCATAATCACTGTCTGTTTTGTTACCTTTCTGACTTCTACTCCTATTACTTTCCCTTTAGGTCTTTTTGTCTCTGCCCTTCTGGCCCCTTTCTACTTCATCAAGTACACATACAAACTCCCACATTGGGGCTTTTGCACTTGCTTACATATCTCACAGTTATATGAAGTTAAAAGAAGCTCCCTTGCTTTTTTAGGTCTTCATCTAAAAGTTTTATATGAATTGAATTCCTTTGTTTTCTGCATTATAGTATAAACTTCATTAATTTAAGAATTTTTTCTATTCATTGCTATAACCTGTGGCTAACGCAAAATGCAAACTTAGTAAATATTTATGTAATCATAAATAAATGAATAATGAAGTGTGGAATATAGTACAATAATACTTTAGGGGAAATATTTTATCAATAATTTTAAGCTATTTGTGGAACATGGGAATGTGATGATAGATAATTTAGATACCTACACTAAAAAAAGATAAATATGCAAATTAAGCATCACTCTGCTAAGCCCACAAGCCAATCAGGAGGGAATATGCAAATTAGAAGGAGAAAAATGGTGGGTGCCCAGCTGCTTCAAGCAGAGGGGTGGCCAAGTGGAGTAGGATGACTGCTATGAGAGGGAGGACAAACGGGTTAGGGGGGGGGGGGATGCGGGATCTACAGGAACAGCACTCTAGCACAGAAAAAATGAAGAATACAGAAACTAGAGTTTTCAGTGAAGACAAAGGCAGCAGACTCCAGCAGGTACAAAGTCCTGGGTCTTTGGTACTGGTGAAAAACCAGTGCTGGAAGTCAAGGGAAAGAAGGCCTATATTGCATGAATCTCTTCTTTCAATGGGCCTCTAGTGTGTAATACGTACTTAGAACTATAAATATGGAATTCATGGAAATGTTAAAGTTAAGTAATATATCTTACATTAATTAAAATATTAATAGGCTCATTTTATAGATTTAAACAGCCAATGGGAGTACAAAAGTAAAAAAAAAATAATGTCAAACCAGGCCCCATATTAAATTTATATTGAGACTTTCTACTGATGATAAAAGTATTTTGTAATAAATGAAATTACCTGGTGGAGAGGGTGTGTAGTGCAAGAAGAGCTAAATATTAATGTATATCCATGAGAAACATAAATGTTTGGGGAGATAGAGAAACATAGGCTATATTAAATGTGAGAAAAGTATAGTCAAAGAATAAAAGGCATAGAAATTAAAATCTCTGAAGTAAAAGAAATGATTTAAAGAAGAGTATATTTCACAGTACCAAATAGTGCAGGAAGATTAAGTAGGATGAGAACAAAACCTATGGATTCAATCTATTGATGAGCAATTCATTAGTAATTGTAGCCAGAGCTCTTTCTATGTAGTCATAGAGATAGGGACCAGATTTAATGCATGGGGAATGAGATGAAAATGGAGATATTGACATGAATTGCATCAATGAGTTTTATAATAAAAGAAAAGAAATAGTGCATGGTATTTCAGGGAGAATAGTTTGAAAAAAAAGATTGTTTTTCTTTTTTCAGTTTCTTTTTAGCATGGGGATGAATTATTTATGGGTTGATTGAGGGAAAACACACTGAGAAGGGAGAAATTAACAGGCAAGAAGAACAGCACTGAAGAAAAAATAAAATCCGAAACAATTTGTCAAAGCCTTTTAAGAAAGCCAGACTCTCCTCTGAATTAGGAGAAATATCAGCTTAAGTAATCATAAAGAGAGATCAGAACAAATTCATATTTTGCTTAAAATTAATCATCAAGAAAGATCTGAAATTGTATTTGTTATATGTCCAGTCATTTATTTTGGGTTATGGCTCAAATGTATTTGGAATACTTTCTGGTCTCTAAAATGTAATTGTCATAATTTTAATTTAAAAAGTTATTGCTTTTTTGAGGAACAGTTATTAGCATTTTCTAATTTTACATATTATTCTAACAAGTCTCAATAGGAGATTATAAGCCTTCATCTCATAGTGTTATTTTAAAGCAAGTTGACCCCAATTTGATACTAATATTGTATAACAGGAAGTAATGAGCTTTAGCACATTGATAGGAATTTTTGGATGAATATGTTAACAAAAGCAAGATGTAGTTATAATTTATGTCAAAATTCCACCATAGAAAACCAAATATGTACACCTAACTAATCACATAGAATGCTCTGCTTCTAGTTGTCATCCCAGATTTCCTATGTCAAAAATTTCCAAAAGGAGCAAACTGAAAGCCTTTTTTTCTTTTTCGATGTAAGGCTTTTCATTTTTTTATTTCTTTTTCTTTATTGTGTTACATGTATACATATTTTCCCATTGCTCCCCCTTTCTCCTAGGCAAATCCCAACCCCCCACTGTCTGTGTTCATTGGTTATGCTTATATGCATGCATACAAATCTTTTAGTTGATCCCTTATCTACCCCACCTCTCCTTAATCTTCCTGCAGTAAGTTGACAGTCTGTTTGATGCTTTATTGCCTCTATATCTATCTTTTTGTTCATCAGTTTATAATGTTCTTAATTATCCACAAATGAGTGAGATCATGTGATGCTTCTCCTTCATTGACTGGCTTATTTCACTTAGCATGAGGATCTCCAGTTCCATCCAGAATGTGCAAATGTTAAGAATTTTTTCTTTTTAATCGCAGCATAGAATTCCATCGTGTAAATTTACCATAGTTTTCTGATCCACTCATCTGCTGATGGGCTAGGCTGTTTCCAAATTGTAAATGGTATAGCTATTGTAAATGGTGCTGCTATGAACATAGGGGTGCATAAATCCTTTCTGATTGGTGTTTCTAGTTTCTTATTATATATTGCTAAGAGTGGAATTGCTAGGTCAAATATGAGTTGCATTTTTAGTTTTTTTGAGGAAACTCTATACTGTCCACCACAGTGGCTGCACCAGTCTGCATTCCCATCAACAGTGCACAAGGGTTCCTTTTTCTCCACATCCTCCCCAGCACTTGTCCTTTGATGATTTTCTGATGATTGCCATTCTGACAGGTGTGAAATGGTATAGCATTGACTTTTTGATTTGCATCTCTTGGAAAATTAGTGACTTTGAACATGTTTTCATGTGTCTCTTGGACTTCCTTCTGTCGTCTTTTGATAAGGTTCTATTTAGGTCCATTGACCATTTTTTTAATTGGATCATTTATCTTCCTTTTATTAAGTTTTATAAGTTGGGTGAGGTTGTTGGAGATTAGACGTTTACCAGTGATAACATTTGCCAATACGTTCTCCCATACAGTGGGCTTTCTTGTTTTGCTGGTGGTTTCTTTTGCTGTCAAAAGCTTTTTATTTTGATGTAGTCCCATTTGCTTATTTTTTCTTTAGCTCCCATTGCCCAAGAAGCAGTATCAGTGAAGACGTTCTTTTGGCATATGTCTGAGATTGTATTACCTGTGGATTCCTCTAGTATTTTTATGATTTTTCATCTAATGTTTAAGTCCTATATCCATTATGAGTCTATTTTTGTATTTGGTGTAAGTTGGTGGTCCAGTTTCATTTTTTTGCATGTATTTGTCCAATTTTCCCAACCCCATTTAGTGAAGAGACTGTCTTGTCTCCATTATATATTCATGCCTTCTTTGTCAAATATTAATTGAGCATAGTGGTTTGGGTGGATATCTGGATTCTCTATTCTATTCTATTCTATTCTATTCTATTCTATTCTATTCTATTCTATTCTATTCTATTCTATTCTATTCTATTCCATTCCATTCACTATGTCTGTTCTTGGGCCAGTACCAGGCTGTTTTGAGAACAGTTGCTTTGTAATATAGCTTGAAATCTGGTACTGAGATTACACCTACTTTATTCTTCTTTCTCAGGATTGCTGTGGCTATTTGGGTTCTTTTTTTTGTTGCAGATGAATCTTTGAAGAGTTCTTTCTAGGTCTGTGAAATATGTCGTTGGTATTTTAATGGGGAGTGCATTGAATCTATAGATTGCTTTTGGGTAGTATGGGTATTTTAATGATGTTGATTCTCCCAAACCATGAGCATGGTATGTTCTTCCATCTGTTTACGTCTTCCTCTATCTCTTTTTTTCAGTGTCCTGTAGTTTTCTGCATATAGATCTTTTATCTCCTTCATTAGGTTTATCCCTAGGTATCTTAATTTTTTGGATGTGATGGTAAATGGGATTGCTGTTTTTGTCTCTTTTTCTGTAATTTCACTAATAGTGTGGAGAAATGCCACAGATTTCTTGGCATTGATTTTGTATCCTGCTACATTGCTGAATTCATTTATTAAGTCAAGTAGTATTTGGATGGAGTTATTTGGGTTTTTTATGTACAGTATCATGTCATCTACAAATAAGGACAGCTTTACTTCTTCTTTTCCAATTTGGATGCCTTTTATTTTTTCTTCGTATCTAATTGCAATGGCTAACACTTCCAATACTATGTCGAACAGGAGAAGTGAGAGTGGGCATCCCTGTCTTGTTTCTGTTCTTAGCGGAAATGGTTTAAGTTTTTACTCATTGAGTATGATATTAGCTGTGGGTTTATCATATATGGCTTTTATGATGTTGAGATATTATCCTCTTCCCACCTTGCTGAGAGTTTTTATCAAGAAAGGGTGTTAGATTGTGTCAAATGCTTTTTCTGCATCAATTGATATGACTATGTGATTTTTATCTCTCAATTTGTTTATGTGATATATCATGTTTATTGATTTGCGGATATTGTACCATCCTTGCATTCCTGGGATGAATCCTACTTGGTCATGGTGTATGATCTTTCTAATGTACTGCTGGATCCAATTTGCTAGAATTTTGTTGAGGATTTTGGCATCTATGTTCATGAGAGATATTGGCCTATAATTCACTTTCATTGTGATGTCTTTATCTGGTTTTGGTATTAGGGTGATGCTGGCTTCATAGAAGGTGTTTAGAAGTGTTTCTCCTTCAATATTTTGCAATAGTCTGAAGAGGATAGGTTTTCATTCTTCCTTGAATGTTTGGTAAAGTTCTCCTGTGTAGCCATGTGGTCACAGGCTTCTGTTTTCTGGAAGCTTTTTGATGACTGCTTCAATTTCTTCCATAGTTATTGGACTATTGAAATTTTTGGTTATTTCTGATTGAGTTTTGAAAGGTTACATTTTTCTAGGAATATGTCCATTTTTTCAGGTTATCCAATTTGTTGGAATAGAGCTGTTCATAGTATTTTTTAATAATCCTTTGTATTTCAGCGGGGTCTATTGTTATTTCCCCTCTTTTATTTCTGATTCTCTTTATTTGAGTCTTCTCTCTTTGCTTCTTGGTGAGCCTGGCTAGATGTCTATCAATCTTGTTTATTCTTTCAAAGGACCAACTCTTTGTTTTGTTGATCTTTAGGTTTGTGTTTTTGGTCTCCATTATTGCTTATTTCTGCTCTGATGTTTACTATTTCTTTTTTCCTGCACACATTGGGGTTTTCTTGTTGCTCTATTTCTAGCTCTTTGAGTTGTATGGTTAGGAAATTTATTACCATTGTTTCCTGTTTTTTGCATTAGGTTTGTAGAGCTATGAACTTCCCTCTCAAGACTGCTGTCACTGTGTCCCATAAATTTTGTATTGTTGTGTTGTCATTGTCATTTGTTGCCATGATATTTTTTTATGTCTTCCTTGATTTCTCTGGTTACCTAGTTGTTGTTTAATAGCATGCTGTTTATTCTCCATATATTTGATTTCTTTGTATTGTTTTATTGTAGTTGATTTTCAGTTTTATGCCACTGTGATCTGATTTCTGTCTTCTTGAATTTGAAGACACTTTTCCTATTACCCAACATATGATCTATCTTTAAAAATGACCCATGTATACTGGAGAAGAATGTATATTCTGTGCCTTTGGGGTGAAATGTTCTGAAGATGTCAATTAATTCCATCTGGTCTAGTGAGTCATTTAGGATTGATGTTTCTTGGCTGATTTTTTGTTTAGAGGATTTGTCCATTGGTGACAGTGGGGTATTAAAATCTCCTACTGTGATTGTATTGCCGTCAATCTCTCCCTTAATCTCCTCCATGGGATTTTTAATGCATTTTGGTCCTCCTATATTGGGTATGTACATGTTTACTAGAGTTATTCCTCTTTGTTGAATTGTTACCTTTAGTATTATGAAGTAGCCTTCTTTATTTCTTATTATGCCCTTCACTTTGAGATCTAATTTGTCAGAAATAAGTATTGCAACCCCAACTTTTTTTTCATTTCCATTTGCCTGAAATACCATCTTCCAGCTCTTCACCCTCAATCTGTGTGCATCTCTTTTTCTCAGGTGGGTTTCTTGAAGACAAGTAGATATATGAATCATGTTTTCTTATCCAGTCGGTTACCCTATGTCTTTTGATTGGAGGATTTAGTCTGTTTACTTTTAAAGTTATTTTTGATAGGTACTTATCTGTTGTCATTTTTAGTCTTACCTCCGAGTTGCTCTCATTGCTTTCTATTTCTTCTTCTTCTCCTTCTTCTTCTCCTCCTTCTTCTTCTTCTTCTTCTTCTTCTTCTTCTTCTTCTTCTTCTTCTTCTTCTTCTTCTTCTTCTTCTTCTTCTTCTTCTTCTTTTGCAGTGGATCCTTTACCATTTCTTCCATTGCTGGTTTGGTAGTAATATATTGTCTTAGTCCTTTTTTGTTTTTGAAGCTCTTGATTTCACCTTCAATTTTGATTGAAAGTCTTCGTGGATACAGTATTCTTGGATTCAGACCCTTCTTTTGCATGACTTTCTATATTTCATTCCAATCCCTTCTAGCCTGACGAGTTTCTGTTGAGAAGTCAGTAGCTAGTCTTATGGGAGTTCCTTTGTAGGTGACTTTCCGTTTCTCTCTGGCGGCTTTTAAGATTCTTACTTTGTCGTCGGTGTTTGCCAATTTAATTATAATGTGACTTGGTGTCACTTTTTTGGGGTTAATTTTGCTTGGGACTCTGTGAGCTTCTTGGATTTGTGTGGGTTTTTTCTTTCCTATATTGGGGTAGTTTTCTGTCATTATTTCTTCAAACAGGTTTTCTATTCCTTGCTCAATTTCCACTCTTTCTGTAACCCCAATTATGTGGATGTTGTTTTGTTTCATGGTATCCCAAAGTTCCCTTAGGCTCTCCTCTTGCTTTTAATTTTTTTCCAGAATCTGCTATACTTTTTTCCTACCTTGTCTTCTAGCTCACTGATGCAGTCCTCTCTTCTTCTAGTCTACTTTTGATGCTTTCTATTTAGTTCTTTTTAGCAGTGATGTCATATTTCATTTCTTCTTGATTCTTCTGCATTTCTTCTTGCATCTTCTTCATTTCCTCTTGGCTCTTCTTCATTTCCTCTTGGCTCTTACATTGTCGATTTTGTCTTCCATTCTTTTCAGCCACTTTATGACAATTTTTCTGAACTCTTTCTATGGCAGGTCTATTTCTTCTTCTATTTTGTTTTACTTCTTTTTCTGGTGATACTTGCTTTTCTCTCATATGTGGGCTATTTCTTTGTCTGCCCATGGTCTTTCTTTTCCGGGTTTCTGGTTATTTATTTCTCTCTCCTACATTGATTTAAAGGCATGAACTACAACATGACCAGGTACAACACACAAGGGTTTGAATATAAATATATTCACGATGTGAACATCCACATGTTAGGTGACCACTAGTAAAGACAAATTAGGGATAAGTAAGAAGAAGAGAAAAATGTAGAATAAAAAAAAAAAAAGAAGAGCCAAAATCAAATTGGGAGAAGTGAGCAAAATAAAAAATAATAAATAATAAAAATAAAATAAAATAGATAACAAAAGAAGAACAAGAAATGGAAAAGAGAAAAAAAGTCAGAGAGAAAAGAAAGAGAAGAAGAAAGAAAAGGGGAACAAGTCATAGATGTGAGGAGGCAACTCCAATAGAACAGCTACTAATCCCAAGAAATGACATCAACAATTACATGGAGATTAATACAAACTACAAATAACAACCAGTATCAAGGGAGATGAAGGAAAAGAGAGGTAAAAACAAAACAAAACAAAACAAAACAAAAAAACACATGCAAACAAAAAGCAAAATATAACAGGTAGAATAAGCAAAAACAATCTCAATCTCACAAAGAAGTATAAAAAGTCGATATAATCACCATTCAGGCAAACAACAAAAGAAGCTAGAGAAAAACAATTTTTTTTGGGTAGTGAAGACAAGCAGAGAGAGGTTTGTATGGACTTGGAGTAGGGAATTTGAAATTAGATATGTAAGTGGGGTGTAATTTTAACCAGGTAAAGAGAAAAAATAGGGAGAATCTAAAACTGGAAAAGGGAAAGAGAAATAAGACAACAAAATGGGGACAGTTATGTAGAAAGTGTTGACATAAAGGTAGAGCTGAGATAGAGTAAAATTATGCTATAGGAAAAATGAAAATAGAATGTAGAACTCTAATCCCAAAGTAAAATTAAGAGCAAATAAAAGGACACTTTATTTTACAAAAAGGTAAAATAGTCATAGTAATAATACAAGTTGACCATAAAAATGTAATAATTAAAAAGGTAAAATCAATTGGGGAGAAAATAAAAAAAAATAGTTTTTTAATTAAAATATTTAAAAAAATAAAAAAATAAAATAAAATAGAATGGGCAGTAGTGGAGGTCATTCACTTCTATTATTCTATTTGGCACTCCTGTTTCCCAGTTGGGAGAGTATTGCAGTTCCCTGTGTTCTACTGCTGAGGTGTGTCTTAATCTATTTATTCTTTTGTGATTATGAGAGAGTCAATTTGTGAGTCAATTTGCAGTGTTTTGAAATTGACCTCTGAGACTGAGCACAGAACTTCTCTAGACTGTGCTTAGATCCTGCTATTCTGTGGTTCTTAATACTGGTTTGTGAAGATAGGTTGCCCCAGAGCTGATTCTCTTATGGTTACTCTGCGCTCCAATCCCCAGGTTCTCGACAAACACCCTTTCCCTACAATCTCTCAAGATGTCTCCAATTGTGTGATCTTATGTATTGGGCTTATTAATCAGAAGCCAGGGTCTGAAGAGGAGAGTGCTGTCTGTGCTCTCTCCCTTCTCCGCTTCTGTTAGAGCAGCTGGGACACTGTAATAACTCCCAGGCTGTCCTTCTGCCTCAGGTCAAAATAGGTTGCTTTCTAGAGCTCCCTTCTGTTAAGAGTTCTGAGGGTCCCCTTCCACATTTAGGGATCACATCCTGCCCCACATCCGCAAATTTCTCTTTAGAACAGCTTTCCCCCAGCCCAGTTCCCACAGTGTGCACTTCTCTGTTCTGCGGGACAGGAGACCTCACCTTATCCAGGGCGAAATCTGACCTTTCCGTGTGGCATGTGGAGCTCCTCTGAGTTCAAGTGACTGTGCCGATTGGAGAGCGGTGTTCTGGGTCTCCTGACTGTTTGGTAGGTGCTGCAGCTGTAGCTTTTCAGACCACCATAGACATCCAGTTCCCCCTGCAAGATGGTGTGGTCTCTACGTTCACGCTGGTGGCTCCAGCAGACAAAAACCCCATGGCAGTGGAGCTGCCTGGTCAGGGGAGCCCCATCCAGCAGTCCCCCACCTTCTCCTGGAGGATATGACTAACTCTTAACTTGCCAACAAACACTCCCAGTGCTACTCTTAGCTACTCCCTCTGTCTGCCCAGCGATAATATTCCAGACATATCCGTCTATTCCACCACAATTCTCCCCAACGCACCCCCCGTTGCAAGGCTTTTCCACTGTTCTGCCTACCTTTAAGTCCCTGCCAATACACACATGAAGATTGCTGACTCTCTCACTCTATCCTTCTTAATTGAACATCAGTAGTGAGGGGGGATGTTTTAAGGGAGCCATAGTACTAATCTCTAATCCAACTATAATGATATATTTTGTGATCAAGATCTTATTACATATACATGTGCACCATCTTATGCCTGGTTGATGGAATGAAGGATTTGTGGGAAGCTTAATATATTTTCATTTTAGGGTTTTTTGTTTAAATCTTCCCTTTGTTAATTTTTATCCTAATTCAAGTCCTTGCTCAGAAATCTCCTCAGGATGGCCACTCCTGATCACACAACTTTATACTGTAATATATTTATTTTCTCCTTCTCCAATAATCATTCACTATTTTTCTTACCTTGCACTTACCACTTTTAACACACTTCTTATATTTTATGTATTTTATATTCTTTAATTTGATGTATACTGCAGCCCTCCCACACTGGAATAAATTATCTTTAAGGGTAGAAGACAATGATGTTGTTTCTTTACTGATGAGTACATTTCAAGGGCCTAGAACTATACCTAGGCAAAAGGTGCTTGATAAATATTGCTAAAATAAAAGAAGTAATTGCATTATTATGCAGAGAAATGTTCTTATAATCAAAATCTTTTCAAGCATGAACTCTATTTTAAGTTTCTGGCTGCATTTTGTTGAAATTTAAAGCATAAAAGCTTGTTAGTGATAAGCTATTTTTTTGCTGATTTCTCCAATAACTAAGAACATTGAGTTAATTTTTTAAATATAAATACAAACTAATATGGTATACGAAAATATGTGCTGATAACAAAATCTTTTTCAGCAACTCCTTGTTTTTCATCTCTGATATTCAGAGCAATAATAATTGCATTTATCCAACTCCTCTTATATAATGTAAAAGGCACTGTTTTAAATGGTGCCCCCCCCCCCAACTGTTGGTTGGAACACCTCTTCTTTTCATGATTAACATTTTCATTAGTGGCTCATTTACCAGAAATGAAGAAGTTATTTATTCATTTGTACTCTCTTGCCAAGAGATTCTTAAGTAGATTTAAAGCTTATGACAGTAAATATTTCAAGACTAAATTATTTGGCCTAAGAAACCATCACAAATTTTAAGACAGCAGATAAGTATAGTTTTTATGATTTGTACATATTAATATCCCACTGCCACCAATAATTATGGTAAGAATCTTGTTTCCCCAAAATTTATATGTTGAAGTTTAACCCAGTATGTTAAAATGTGTTTTGTTTTGTTTTTGTGAAATAAGACTTTTAAAGAAATCATTAATGTTTAATGTGGGCATATAAAGAGGTTCTAATAAAATGTAATAGGTATCTTTATAAAAAGAGGAATTCTGAACCAATGGAGAGACACTAGGGTTGCACAGGCATAAGAAAAGTCCATGTGTGGACACAGCAAGAAGGTAGCCATCTGCAACCCAATGAGAGCAGTCTCGGAAGAAATGAAACCTTCCTGACTTGATATTGAAGTTCTAGCTTCTGGAATTCTGAGAAAATAAATTTCTGTTGTTTAAGTCATTCATTCTGTAGAATGTCGTTACAGCAGCCCTAGCAAACTGATACAATATATGTGTGTGTTTGTTTTTCTTTAATGACAGTCAATTTTCAAAATAGTCTATAGAATAAGCATTGATGCCTGCCTAGTGTTGCTCAGTGATTGAGCATCCGCCTATGAACCAGAAGGTCATGATTCAATTCCTGGTCAGGGCATATGCCTGAGTTGCAGGCTTGATCCCCAGTATGGGGCATGTAGGAGACAGTGATCAATGATTCTCTCTCATCATTGATATTTCTATCTTTTTTCTCTCTCTTCCTCTCTGAAATCAATAACAATATTTAATGCTGATAAAATTGGGTATATAAAAACGTATTTCAATATAACAAAGTCCCAATAAAACAAGATCATAACTATTATTATATCCAATGGTGAAAATTTGAAAACTTTTTTTCTAAGACTAGGAACAGACAAGGATACCCACTATCACCACTCCTACTTAACATAATACTAAAGCTTCAACTAAAACAATGAAGAAATAAAAGAAAAAAATATAATAACAAGTATCAAATTTGAAAGGAATTCTAAAGGAAGATGTAAATTTGTCTCTATTTGAAGAGGAAATGATTTTACATATTGAAAATCCTAAAGATTCTAAACACACACAAAAAACAAACAAACAAACAAAAAATCCTGCTAGATCTAATCAACAAAGTCATCAAAGTTACAGGATGCAAAATTTAAAATATATGACCTCTCTATATGTAAACTTTATGGAGGACAAGAAGAGAATTGAAGACATGAAATCTGTGTTTTAACATACAACAATCAAATTTACTTCTCTAGCCTGCAAAATCCCTAGCAGTCCTTCTCCTTAGTATTTCCACTGCGGAGACTTTTGACATTCTATTAAACCCACTTTTTATTGTTGTTAAATGCAATAATTATCCTTAATTCTTGAAACTATAAAAATGTCCATACATATTTAAAATGCACTTGGATTGGGGATCAAAGATAAAGTATAAGTACTAGTACAAAGACAATAGATAAAAACATATAGCTCTGACCAGTCTCTGGGAAGGATTCAGGCCTGCTGCGTTACCTATAGCTTATACCCTTATCTATTGACTAATCAGTTCCACATATGTTTAACACTTGCAGAACTTTCTGGAAGAAACAAGGAAGAAGCAATTTTCTAACAATAATAAATTCATGTTTCCTCCACAGCACTTGTGAAAATCACACACTGATGTTAGATCTCCCAAATATTCCCAGAATGGGTACACACTTGTGGAGATCAAACACCAAAGCTGACAGTAAAATTTGGATGCCCTTTTATTAGATGAAAGAGATGGGGATTTGGAAAATGTGGGAATAAGAATTTTTCATTTTGCCTTTAGATATCAGCAACAAATTGTTAAAAATGTTGTATTCTTGTTAGAGTAGGATTCCAAGGCCTTTAAAAGCTGGTGTTATAGTCCCTGCTAATATAATATATTATTGTTGTTATAGATTCTTTATCTCCCTGTCAAGAACCATATACCCCCATACCTCAAGAAATGCATAATGTAGAAAATGTGTATAATAGAAATACTACATTATGAATAGGCAACCACAGAAATCCCACCTGACCATTTTAAGATCCTTGTATTTTAAATGCAATGTTACTGTTCAAACTAACTAATTTAATCAGCAACATAAACTATTTTTATAACTTAGTGTTTTGAAAAGCTCAGTGACATAGGAGCCAAATTCATTAATTCGGCCATCCTTAAACAAGTGGTAGTTTTCAAAAAATATTTATTATTGAAAGTATTATATAAATCCCCTCTTTTCTCCCATTGACCCTTATAGCCCAGCCTTGCCTCCGGCCCCAGGCCTCCACTACCCTATTGTCTGTGTCCATGAGTTATGCATATATGCATACAAGTTCTTTGGTTGATTTCTTCCCACACATTGGTAGTTTTGTTTTAAGTATGTTTTTCTTTATTGATTAAGGCATTATGTATATGTTCTTATTTCCTCATTGCCCCTTCACATTCCAATTCATGCCTCACCCCCCTGTATCCATAGGTTAGGCTTATATACATTCATACAAGTCCTTTGATTAATCTATCTCCTTTATCCCTACCCTTCCTTATGTTCCCTCTGATATTTGACAGTCTGATCAATGCTTCTCTGTCTCTGGATCTATTTTTGTTCATCAGTTTATGTTGTTATTATATTTCATAAATGAATGAGATCATGTAATATTTTTCTTTCTCTGCTTATTTAATTTAGCATAATGTTCTCCAATTACATCCATGCTGTTACAAATGGTAAGAATCCTTTCTTTTTTACTACAGGATAGTATTTCATTGTGTAGATGTATCACAGTTTTTTAATCCACTCATCTTCCGATGGACATTTAGACTGTTTCCACACATTAGTTATGGTAGTTTTTTGGGATATGTTCCTAGGAATGGGATTACTGGGTCAAATGGGAGTTCCATTTTTAGTTCTTGAGGAAACTCCATACTGTTCTCCACAGTGTTTGTACCACTCTGCAGAGCATGAGGCTTCCTTTTTCTCTGAATCCTTGCCAGCACTTGTCATTTGTTGATTTGTTAATGATAGGCATTCTGAAAGATATGAGATGGTATCTCATTGTTGTTTTGTTTTACATCTCTCAGATGATTAGTGACTTTGAGCATGTCATCATATGTCTCTTGGCTTTTCCTATGCCTTCCATTGAAAAGTATTTAGGTCAGTTACCCATTTTTTGATTGGGTTGTTTATTTTCCTTTTGTAAACTTTTATGAATTCCCTGTAAATGTTGGAGATTAAGCCCTAATCTGTGATAACATTGGCAAATATGTTCTCTCTTGCAGTGGGATTTCTTGTTGTTTTGTTAATGGTTTCTTTTGCTGTATGAAAGCTTTTTCTCTTTAGTTTCCATTTCCCAAGGACAGTGGTCAGCAAACCAGGGCTAGCAAGCCACATGCTACTCTTTGGCCGCTTGAGTGTGGCTCTTCCACAAAATACCATGGTGAGTCTATTTTTGAAGAAGTGGCTTTAGAAGAAGTTTAAGTTTGAAAAAATTGGCTCTTAAGATAAATTTTAATAATTGTACTGTTGATATTTGGCTCTGTTGACTAATGAGTTTGCCTACCACTGCCCTAAGAACTGTATTGGTAAATACACTGCTTTGGCAGATGTCTGAGATTTTGCTGCCTGTGGATTCCTCTAATATTTTTATGATTTCCCATCTTATGTTTAAGTCCCTTATACATTTTGATTTTATTTTTGTGTATGGTGTAAGATGGTGGTCTAGTTTCATTTTATTTTATTTTTTGCATGTATCTGTCCAATTTTCCCAACACCATTTATTTTTAAATTTGTTAAATATATATTTTATTGATTTTTTACAGAGAGGAAGGGAGAAGAATAAAGAGCTAGAAACATTGAAGAGAGAGAAACATTGATCAGCTGCCTATTGCACACCCCCTACTGGAGATGTGCCTGTGTCCAAGGTTCATGCCCTTTACTGGAATCAAACTTGGGACCCTTAAATCTACAGGCTGACTTTCTATCCACTATGCCAAACTGGTCAGGGCCCTACAACATTTATTGAAGAGATTGTCTTGACTCCAATGTATGTCCTTGCCTCCTTTGTCAAATACCAATTGACTATAATGGCTTGGGTCAATTTCTGGGTTCTCTATTCTATTCCATTGATGTATATGTCTGTTCTTGTGCCAGTACTAGGCATTTTTGAGAACAGTGGCTTTGTAATACAGCTTGATATCTGTTATTGAGATCCCTCCTACTTTGTTCTTTTGTCTTAGGATTGCTCAGATATTCTGGTTCTTTTTTTTCATTCTAGATGAATTTTTGGAGAGTTTGTTGTATAACTGTGAAATATGCAGTTGGTATTTTAATGGGGAGTGCATTGAATCTATAGATTTCTTTGGGTAGTATGGACACTTTAATGATGTTGATTCTACCAATCCATGAACACGGTATATTCTTCCATCTGTTTATGTCATCCTCTATTTCTATTTTCTGTATATTTCTGAGTATGGGTCTTTTACTTCCTTAGTTAAATTTATTCCTAGATATCTTAATTTTTTTGGTGTTATGTGTTTTTAGTCTCTCTATAAGTTCACTATTAGCATATATAAACACCATATATTTTCCGGCATTCATTTTTTTATCCTGCTACAGTGCTGAATTCATTTATTACGTCTAATACTTTTTGATGGAGTCTTTAGGGTTTTCTAAGTACAGTATCATGTTATCTGTGAATAATGAGAGTTTTACACCTTTTTTTTTAAAAAAAATTGGATGCATTTTATTTCTTTTTCTTGTCTAATTTCTATGCCTAGCACTTCCAGAACTATGTCAAATAAGAGTGGTGAAAGTGGTCATCCCTGTCTCATTCTTGATCTTTGGTAAATGATTTTAGTTTTTACCCATTGAGCATGATGTTGGCTGTAGGTTTGTTATATAAGACTTTTATTATGTTGAGGTATGATCCCTCTATTTCCATTTTGCTGAGGTTTTTTATTTTGTTTTATCAAGAAAGAGAGTTAGATTTTGTCAACTGCTTTTTCAGCACCAATTGATGCAGGTGTGTGATTTTTATCTCTCAATTTGTTTATTGATTTGTGGATATTGTACATCCTTGCATCCCCAGGATAAATCCCTTCTTGGTCATGGTGTAATCATCTTTCTGATGTAATGCTGGATCCAATTTGCTAGAATTTTGGCATCTATATTCACGAGAGATATTGGCCTATAATTCTCTCATATTATGTTGTCTTTATCTGGTTTTGCTAATAGGGAAATGTTGGCTTCATAGAATGAGTTTGGAAGTGTTCCTTCCTCTTGAATTTTTTGAATAGTATGAGGAGGATAGATTGTAGTTTGATTTAAAATATTTTGTTTCTATTATTTAACAGTATTTTATTAACTTTATTTTTACAGTAGTTTTTAGTTTAGAGCCAATTTAGAAAAAAATATAGTGACTTTCCTTGTGTTCCACATACAGCATATGTATAATCTCCACTGTTAACAACATTTTTTGTCAGAAAGGGTGCACTAGTTTTAATCCTGTATAATAAAAGGCTAATTTGCAAATTGTCCCCATGGGCAGTAGTTTGACTGACAGGGAGTTAGATGTGCACGCACCACCAGAGGGCAGAGTGGAACATGGTAGACTTCAGCTACATAGTGCTGGCAGTGAGTGGCAGTGGAGGTGCTGCTCACCCCATGGACCCCGCTGAAAGTGGGACCATGCTGGGATGGTCGAGTAGATCAGCAGGCAGTGCCATGCCATGCAGGTGCAAGTGGGAGCCCTCATCGCCCCGCTGGTCAACCCACAGATCAACTCTGCTTGCCAACCATGCCTAGGGAACCCACCCAAGTAGGAATTTCATGCACTAGCCTCTAGTTGATACATAATAATCATCTGAAGCCCATGGTCTATATTATGAATCACATTTTTTGTGTGTTGTGAATTCTATGTGTTTGGGTAAATTTGTAATGACATTAATCTATGATTATGGTGTTACAAAAGAATATTTTTACTGCCCTAAAATATCACATTTCACCTATTCAATCCCGACCTCAACCCCTGGTATCTACTGATCTTTTTACTGTCTCCACAGTTTTGTCTTTTTCAGAATGCAATATTCTTGGAATCATCTATGTAGTTTTTTATTTTTTATTTTTTATTGGCTTCTTTCATTATACATTATGCATTTAACTTTCTATGATGTCTTTTCATGGTTTGATTGCTCACTTATTTTTAGCACTGAATAATATTCCATTATTTGGATTTATAACAGTTTATCAATTCACCTACTGAAGGACATATTGGTTGCTTCTAAGATTAGCCATTATGAATAAAGCTGATATACACATCCATGTACAGGCTTTTGTGTGGAAATAAGTTTTTAACTCATTTGGGTAAATACTAACAGAAATTCTATGATGATATTATGTTTAGTTTTGTAAAAAACAAAATAAAACAAAACATAAAAACACCAAAATGTTTTCCAAAATGACTGTACCATTTTACATTTATGCTTGTGTTGCTCCACATCTTCCCAGGATGTGGTATTGTTTGTGTTCTGGATTTGGGCCATTCTAATAGGTGTGCAGTAGTATCTCATTGTTTGAATTTGCGTGTCCTTGATAAGGTAACGTATAGAGCAGCTGTTTACATAATTATTTGCCATTTTAAAATAATATTCTATATCTATTTAATGTTGAGATTAATGTTATTTTGTATATTTAAAAAAATCCTTGATCAGATGTGTCTTTTGAAACATTTTCTCCAAATCTATGGTTTGTCTTGCTCTCTAGACATTGTTTTTTTGCAGATCAGAAATTCTGCTTGTATTGCTCCAGAATAAAGTCCACCTTTTCATTTATTGTTTCATAGATCATACTTTGTTTACAAAATGATTTTTTATTAATTTGAGAAAAGAGAGAGAGAAAAAAACAAATCAGCTGGTTGTTTCCTACATGCCCACTATAGGGGATCAAGCCAGGTATATGCCCTGACAGGGAATCAAATCAGCAACCTTTTGATTCATAGGATGAGGCTCAACCAATTGAGTCACATTAGTCAGAACTCACATATCATGCTTTTGATATTATATCTAAAAATTTATTACCCTCTGCAAGGACATCTATGTGTATTCTTTGTTATCTTCTAGCATTTTTTACAATTTCACATTTTACATTTATACCTATTATCTATTTGACATATATTTTGGTTGAGCGTTATCCCATGCATTCAAATTCACCAGTTCAATTCTAGGTGAGGGCACATACCCAGATTGTGGTTCTATCAATGTTATTTTTTTTTTCCTCTCTCTCTCTAGCTCTCTTTCCCTCTCACTCTAAAATCAATAAAATATACATTTAAAATAATATATTTAAGTCTTTTAATTTATAGATGGCATAATGAAGAAATTTACTATTAATTTTATTTCTTGACAATAACTAAATATCCTGGGACTCTTTGGCGACAATTAGTCTTTTAATCATTGATTTGTAAATACAGTGGTACCTCGAGATACGAGTTTAATTTGTTCTGTAACCTTGAGGTGTGGGAAACTATGAGATGCTGGAGTGGCGGTAAACTGGTGGGTCGTGTGCAGCTGGCTGATCCGAGCGATTACTCCTATCTAAAATGTTGCTCATATTTCAAAGCAAAAATCGCTCGCTCTATGGCTCGTATCTCAAAAATATCATATGTTAGGGCACTCGTATCTCGAGGTACCACTGTAGTTGACAAATATCAATTTCCGTTAATCTGTGGGTCAGCTTCAATTAATATATTATTCCTAAGGAAAAATTTAATGTTGATAAATTTAACTTTTCCCTTCTGGTTTTCTTTCACACTTCTTATCCATGCACTTCTCTTGAGGTCTGGTGTATTTCAAAAATCCTAGATTTTGTGCAATTTAGTAAAGTAATATTGTAGACAAACCATGAATTACATGCATCCTCACTGTGATAAAGGACTATGTGATGTTATAAAGCTAATTAAAAATGATGTAGCAAAAATATGAATATTTACACTATGTGAAAAAAAAAACATAAATGTGCTCATATTTTATGTCAGATTGTCAACCTAATGAGTTTAGGTTATATCAGATTTTTCTGTGAAAGTAGTTATGAAACACTTTAAAATTTCAAAATGACATACTCAGGGATAAATTTAACTGAAAATATGAAAGAGCTGTATACTGTAAATTATAAAACATTGTTGATGAAAATTAACAAAAACCTAAAATAATGAAGATCCATACTGTGTCTATAAATTCAAAGAGTCAATATTTCTAAGATAATAATTTTTCTTAAAATCATTTGTAGACTCAAAGCAGTTCCAATCAAATCCAACCAGACATTTTGAATAAATATACCAGATTTTTGTACAATTTATATGGAAAACAAAAAAAGCACCTACCTAATAAAAGAGTAATATGCTAATTGACCATACCTTTGCAATGCCCACAAGCCAATCAGGAGTATGCAAATTACACAACAAATATGGATGGTTAATTTGCATATGTAGGCCTGAGTGGTCAGGGGAGGTAGGGGATGCATGTATCATTGCCATGGTGATGATGCAGGCATTCCACACCAGCCAGCTTCTCAGGGTCTCTGGGCAGCATGGGAAGGCAGAAAGGCAGCTCCAGGCTGGAGTAGAAAGGCTGCTCTGGCTAGAACAAGGTGGTACTGACACTCAGGGGAAGGATGGTCCATTCTTGCATGAATCTTCATGCATCACGCTTCTGGTATAAAATAAAGCAATAAAATGAAGATTCAAATAGACAACTTGGAAGATTTTATTTTTAGAATTATTAAGTTAGGATATACAAGACAATATTTCACTGGTATAGATTTGTCATATAAATCTATGAAACCAAAATAATTTAGAAATAGACCAACATATATTTGGCTAATTAATGTTTGCAATTACCAATATAATTAATGAACCAAAAAATATCTTTTCAATACAAGGTGTTGAGAAACTTGATATCTGTATTTTAAAAAAAGTAATAATGCTGAAATTAAATCAGACAATATAGACCTACTCTGAAAAACTGAAAATATAATATTTCCAGGTTAAAACATAGGAAAATACTTGTTACCTTGTGTTTATACAAAGAATAATTGAAAATGGTATAAATAACATGGATTACATAAGAAAAATCTATCCTAATATATAAAAAGCCAGAGGGCATCAGGACCAAAACAACTAGACAGAAGACTGAACAATGCACATAGCAGGCTCCGGTGGGTGGGGACATGTGGCAGCAGGGATGGGGGGAGGTAGACTTTGCAGAGGGAAGCCTATACTCCCCAGGTGCGGGTGGCCACAGATATGAGCACTCCCAATGGCCCACAGGTGCTGTTTCAGTTTGTGAGCTCTGCTTGGCACCAATCACATTTTATACCATGCTGTGGTATAAAACACATTGTGCAAGTTAACAAAACCGCAGGTACCACCTCCATGCCACACCCCATTTCCATCAGTCCCACTGATCCGGAAGCACCTTTTCTGAGCTTATTACAGCAAGGCCTTTGGGAAGATCTCACCCTCAAAGCATGCCTGGCTCTGAAGGAGGCTGACAGCCAACAGCACTGTAGTCATTGTGGTGGGCAGCCCGGCTCCCTGTGTGTGCAGGGCCTGGGAGGACTCCAGCGACAGAAATAACACAGGGCCTGGTAATGAGGTAACTGTGGTAGCGGCGGCCTCTGCAACTGACAGTGTGCTGGTCATCTGTGGATCCCTCTCAACTGGCTGCCCTCATTGCTGCTGGCTGATCTTGTTGCAGCCTCCTGGCCCAAAAGGTGTACTATCACAGGGAAAGCCCCCACAGTGGACCAGGTTGATGTCTTCCTGGCCATGCCACACAGGTTTGTGGATCTGCTCAGGTGCAGGCCTCCAGTATGCACATTCTCCCCACCTTCGCACCCCCTCTTGCATGTGAACATCCCCCAGCACGCTGTCTCTCATGTGTGCTCACAACAGCTCTGGACCACAGTGTGTGCTCATTCCCCAGCCCCTCTGCTGCACTTCTGGCAACCCCAGCATGCCTACATCCCCCACACGATGTGTGCACATTCTCTCTAGCATGCTCACATCCTTTAGAGCATGTCTAGGTGCTCTGGGTGGGTGCCTGTGATATGACAGTGAGAGGGTGGAGTGGTGATGGCCTGTTCTTGTAGAGGGCTATGTGGCAATGACATTGCCTCTGTGAAGCTAATGCAGGTGCTGAGGTGGGAGCGGGTGTGGACAGGGTAGGCACAGGATGTCCCTCACTGAAGTGTCTTCAGTCAATGTTCAGGAACCCAGAGGAAGCAAAGAGGTCCACCCTCTCAGTGAAATGGAGGGAGAGTCAGGGTGATATAAAGAAGAAATATGCACCGGGGGTGCTGGCATCCATGAGTGAAGGCTGCCCTGACAGAGCCTCACTCTCTCAGGACTTAGAACACTTAGAACACACCGGGCAGTGGATGACAGGATGTGCTTTTCCAAGTTAATGAGAGAAAACATTGATTCTTCCACTGCCCGCAAAGGTGGAAAGCAGAGTGGGGAGACATACAAGGAGTCGGAGAGGTTCCCTGTCTGGGGTTTCCAAACCTGCCATTAGTTTCTTTCACAGCTGATTAGAGATATACAAGGTGTCCTCCCAAAATGTATACACACTTTGAATACCTACTAATTCCAATGGGTTTAATCATGAAAAAAAAAAAGAAGCAACAATAGAACTGTAATCTGTTAAAAGTGCAGGCACAGACCAGCTGTAAGACATTCCCCAAAGGTTCCCAGATTGGAGAGGGTGCAGGCTGGGCTGAGGGATACCCCGCTGCCCATCCAAGAATTTTGTGCACCGGACCTCTAGTCTATACTAATAAAAGCATAATATGCTAATTAGACCAGACAGCAGAAAGACATTCCAGACATCTTTCTGGACAATCTTTGGGATGAAGCTGGGGTTGCGAAGGCTGAGGCCCTTGCAAGAATTTTGTGCATTGGGACTCTAGTAGATATACATAAAAAAACAACAACAACAACAACAACAAAAAAAAAACAACAGTGACTGGGACACCTAACCAACCACCCTGATCTGAGGTAAAGCTGCTCAGCCAATCACCTGCAGCCACTCCTCCTAGCTGGCTTGGCCCAATCGGCTCCTCCTCACATCAGGGCCAGCCTGCCAGACTGCACCCATGCATAAATTCATGCACCAGGCCTTTAGTATTATATAATGGAATTTATCAAATTTAACACTTTTGTTCTTCAAAAACACAAATAAACAAATGAAAATATAAATATCAGAGTAGGAAAAATATTTGCAATTTATTTACCTAATTTAGGGTTTATATACTGAATATACAGTCTGAGACAAAGTAGGGTTAAAGTTGTTTGTATGGACAACAATACAATCTATACTAATAAAAGGGTAAGCCAAGACTGGTTTAGCTCAGTAGATAGACCATCGGCCTGTGGACTGAAAGATCCCAGGTTCGATTTCGGTCAAGGGCATGTACCTTGATTGCGGGCACATCCCCAGTAGGGGGGCGTGCAGGAGGCAGCTGATTGATGTTTCTTTCTCATCGATGTTTCTCTAACTATCTCTCTCCCTTCATCACTGTAAAAAATCAAGAAAATATATGTAAAAAAAAGGATAAAATGCAAATTAGTCAGGACACCCTCACAGTAAAATCTGAACAGCAGGCTGAGTTTTCAACAAAGTCGGCAGGAGGGCTAGTGAAGGAAGACCAAATTACTGAACAACAAGCTGCATGCGGTGACCAGGTCAGCAGAGGGAGGGGTTGAGGGTGACCAGGCTGGCAGGGGAGGCCATGAGAGGTAAGAAGGTTGGCAGAGGTTGCAGTTAGGGATGATCAGGCAGGCAGGCAGATAAGCCATTAGGAGCCAGTGGTTCCAGATTGTGATAGGTATGTCTTACTGCCTGTTTAGGCCCAATACCTGGATTCAGGCCTAAACTGGTAGTTAGATATCCCCCAAGGAGTCCCAGATTGGACAGGTTCCAGGGTAGGCTGAGGGGACCTGCCCCCCACCCCTGTGTACAAGTATCATGCACCAGACCTCTAGTAATTAATAAAGAATAAACTTTATTTTGCATACTCACAACTATAAAATTACTTTGCCCCCACCCTGAGTAAAGAACTTTAAAAATACAAATAAGAAAACAAAAATCATTGAAAACCTCAACTGACACTTCAACAAAGGCATATGAACTGACAGTAGGCACATAAAAAGTTGTCACAGTAATTAGGAAATAGAAATTTAAATCAGAATGAGATACCATTACATTCACACTAGAATGTCTAGAGTATTCAAGACACATGTTGGTGAATAGGTGCTACAACTGGAGTTTGAATATATTGCTGATGAAAATGAAAAATGCTACAATTACTTTAAAAGACAGGTTGATAATATCTTATTAAGTAAAATATGGATGTAATATATCACTCAGCAATCCTAATTCTAGGTATTGACCAGAAATAAATGACATTTTACACAGAAAGCACAAAGTTGTTTGTAGCAGTTTTGGTTATAATACACAAAAACTGTGAATAGTCCCAATACTCATCACCTGATAAGCTGATAATTAAATTATGGTATCTGTAATTTGCAATACCACTCAGTAATAAAAATATATAATTGACAGATGCAAAAATGTAGGAAATATCACAAGCATTATACTGTATAGTAAAATTCAAAAGCACATATATTGTGTGATTCTATTTATTTGAAATTCAATAAAATGCATTTATGGTGATAAAAAAAAAACAGATCTGTGCTTCACAGCCTTTCAGATTGAAGGAGGGAATTAAAATCCAAAACAGCATGAGAAAAGTTTGGGAGAAAATATAAGTTTATATCTTTATTGTGGAGTAGTTATAAAGCTATCTCTGAATGTCAAAATTCCTAATCTATCTACATAAATTTTAATATTTCTCAATTACTTATGATATTTTATTTCAATAAACCTAGAATAAAGTCGTGTTAAAGAAAATAATATTTGAAATAAAAATTAAAAACAAAATAAATTCCTATACTGGGGCATAAGAAATTATGAAATAACCTAGCTCTGAAAAATTTTCAGTATTTCCAATATCTAAAAAGAGACCATTACAGTAAAATAATTTCACTTGCTCAAAGATGACACTGAATGTATACTTTCTACAACATATCGAGTAAAATTATCAGACTGTGGCATCACGAGTCAGAAACTTAGATTTATCTCCTGGGGTTTTTGCACAGTATCAGTCAAAGAAATAGTTTGCTGAATTTGGTATAGATTTAATTTGGCTACTGAATTTCTAATCTAGATTTCAGATCATTGCTTTTTCCATGTGCACTGATCCCAATGGCAATAAATGAATAAAGGCTATTTCACTATTTGATCACCTTTAATTTAAAGGAACTTAATTAACTCTCTTCATTGAAAGATTCTGGACTACAATTGCAGCACTAATGTCTAACTGTCAGTTCTTTGCAAGCCTGGTAACAAAAAGTAATTGCATCCTATGCATTTTCTGTGGAAATTGCTTCATAACTAAAGTTGATTTTCACTCCTTAATCTTTTTTTTTTTTTGTCTGATGTAACTATTAGTAACATAAAGGACATTTTGGCTACAATATTCAAATGTGATACCCCCTCCACCTGGATGCTATTCAGGTTAAAAAATAACAAGTTTGTGAGATTTTAGCAATGCCAAAACTACATTTAATAGTAAAAGGGTCACAAAATTAATGGATTGTGATTCTTGATATAACACCCTTGATTTTTAAATTTCATTACATGCTAAGAAACTTTTATTTCTGAAATCTTAACAATTATTTTATACTTTAAATACTTTTTGTTGCAAACTCATAAGTTCTTAATAGTAGACTATCACATTTATGATACTTTTTATAATATTGCCATCAGAGAATTTTAGTAGCTCTATCAAACATTTATTGGGCCTTTTATAGAAAATTCAAAACAATGCCTGAAAATTACAAACATCACAAAACTTGTGTTTATGTATTCCAAGTATATTTTAATGAATTTATGATCTAATATATATAATCATTCATTTAATATTTTAATTTGAACATTTGTGACTGAGCCTTATAAAGTTCATTACCCTAATTATATTGTATACAATCTAATTTTATCCCATTTATCCTCTAGTGCAAAGTTACATATTTCTTATGTAACCTCTCTAATGTTTTACTGATAATTCTTTTATCTTCCACTAATGCAATAAGTTCCTCCAACTCATCTTATTTCTTCTGTAAATTCCATTATTGAAAGCCCATGAAGTTATAAATGTAGTTGCGACCAACCAGTAGGCTAGGGATATAAAATTATTCTATTGCACTGTTATCAACTACACTCTATAAACTTTTATTTTAAAACTAGAGGCCCAGTGTCCTTCAGTGTCCCTCAGTCCAGTATGAACCCTCTCCAATCTGGAATCCCAGTTGAATCAGGCCTAAATGTACAGAAATCCCTTTCAAAATCCAGGATTGCTGGCTCCCAACTGCTCACCTGCCTGCCTTCCAGATTGCCCCTAACTGCCTTCCCCTGCTGGCCTGATCACCCTTAATTGTCTTCTCCTGCTAGCCTCATTGCCCCTAACTGCTTTCTTCTGCTGGTCTGGTCACCCCTCCCCCCAACTATCCTCCCCTGCAGGCCTGGGTCCCCCAAAACTTCCCTACACTGCAGGTCTGGTCCCTCCCAACTGCCCTTCCGTGCAGGCCTGGTTGCCCCCAACTTCCCTCCTCTGCAGGCTTGATCAACCCCAACTGCCCTCCCTCATAGGTCTGGTCCCTCCCAGCTGTCCTCCCCTACTTGCCTGATCATCCCCAAATGTTTTCCCTTGCAGGCCTGTTCCCACCTAACTGCCCTCCCCTTCTGGCCATCTTTTGGGGGCCATCTTGTGTCCAAATAGGAGCAGCCATCTTTGGCCACATTGAGGCAGTCATCTTTTGTGTTGGAGTAACAGTCAATTTGTATATTACTCTTTTATTAGATAGGATAGAGGCCTGGTGCATGGGTGGGGCCTGGCTGGTTTGCCCTCAACAGTGTCCCAGATCTGGGTGGGGGTTTCCTTTGAGTATGGGGAAGCCTCGATGAGGGGACTGTGGTGGTTTGCAGGCTGGCCATGCCCGCTGGCAGCCCACATATAGAGCAGGGCTGGCTGACAACAGGTATCTGGAATTTATATATCTTCTATAATGGAAACTTTGTAGCCTTGAGCAGAGGCCAGGGCAGGCCGGTTGGGTAATGACAATACAGTCTGCTCCACTGCCATCTTCTCATTCTCCATCCTCTACTCTGCCTAGGTTTGCATTTTACCTGTTCAGTAATTACAGCACCAGATCAACAAGTCGACTGACAATGCATCATCCAATTGTAGCTAAGGGACTAGTTTCTTTTTAGTCAAGAACTCCAAATATTTCACAGTGATGCTCTAGGAATCTTTTCTCATTGGATTTCCAGCAGTGAACTTCATAACATCCTAAAATAGTTTCAAGCAATTACTCCCATAGTATCCACCTATATCTGCTTTTATAGAGATTCAATTTCTTTTTTCTTATCCTACATTGAGCAGTGTTGATACTAATGAAAACTTCTATGTATGTGTAATGTGTTTGCATGGCTCCTGAGATACCATGACTTCTTAATTTTCCTCTCAAACCCTGTCCACTTAATTCTCAGTTTCTTTAAAGTATTTATCTCCTTTCCCATTTTCTCATTTCTTAGTATAACTTAAGAATATTTTCCATATCATCTTCCCATTTACTGTACTTGCTATGGGAATTTTTGTAATTTCAGTTTTATTTTTAGGATAGTAAACCATGTTTCTATCATGTAATTAATATTGATTTGGAAGTAGTTATTTTTTAAATTATTTTTTATTGTTGAGGTAATTACAGATGTCACTATTTCCCCTCCCCTCCTCCATAACTCCCTTCACCTGGTTCCCACCCTATCCTAGGACTTTACCACCCTATTGTCTGTTTCCATAGGTAATGCATAAAAGCATATAAGATCTTTGTGTAATCTCTTCCCACACCTCCCACACCCTCTCCTTCTGAGAATCATTAGTGTGTTCCATTTTCATGTCCCTAATTCTATTCTATTCACCAGTTTATTGTGTTCATTGGATTTTTTATTCATTTGATTTTTACATTCAATTAATGATAGATATGTATACATTGAGTGTCCAGATTATTATGATCTCTGGATGCATAATAATCTGGTCACTCAGTCTATATCCTATATAATAAAAGGCTAATGTGCAAATTGTCCCCTCGGCCAGGAGTTTGACCCCATGCTGGCTGGCCAACTACCCATGTTCCCTCCCCCTGGTCAGGTTAGCCAGACCACACCCATGCACAAATTCATGCACCAAGCCTCTAATCCTGCATTTAGAGATCACAATAATCTGGCCACTCAATGTATGTTGCTATTTTGTTGTTCATATTTTTTAACTTTACCTTTTTCTTCTTCTTTCCTTATTAAAGAATCTCCTTCAACATTTCATATAATACTGGTTTGGTGGTAATGAACTCCTTTAGCTTTTTCTTGTCTGTGAAGCTCTTTATCTGACTGTCAACTCTAAATGATAGCTTTTCTGTGTAGAGTAATATTGGCTATAGGTTCTTGGTATTCATCACTTTGAATATTTCTTGTCACTCCCTTCTGACATGCATAGTTTCTGTTCAGAAATCAGCTGACAGTCTTATGGGAATTTCCTTATAAGTAACTGACTGTTTTTCTTTTGCTGCTTTCAAGATTCTCTCTTTGTCTTGTGCCCTTGGCATTTTAATTATGATATGCCTTGGTGTGCTCCTCTTTGGGTTTCTCTAGTTTGGGGTTCTTTGTGCTTCTGGGACTTGTAAGTCTATTTCATTCACGAGGTAGGAGTTTTTTGTCATTATTATTATTTTTTTAAATATCTTGTTCCCTCTCTTCTTCTGGTACCCCATAATCTAGATGTTGGTATGATGGAAGTCGTCCCAAAGACTCCTTATACTATCCTCATATTTTTACCTATTTAATTTATTTTTATTATTCTTTTAAAATTTCTTTATTGCTAAAGATATTACATATGTGTTCTTATTCCCCCATTTCACCCCACCCCACCCCTGCTCATGGCATCATCCCCCTAGTGTCTGTCTATTGGTTATGCTTATATCTATGCATATGGGTCCTTCAGTTGATCTCCCTCCCTGACCCCACCCTTTCCTACCTTCCCTCTGTGGTTTGAAGTTCTGATAGATGCTTCTCTGTCTCTGGATCTTTTTTTTTTATGTTGTTCATTATATTCCTCAAATGAGTAGATAATGTGATATATATCTTTCTCCGACTGACTTATTTCACTTAGCATAATGCTTTTCAGTTCCAACCATGCTGTTTCAGATGGTAAGAGTTCCTTCTTTTTTACTGCAGGGCTAGCATCCCTGTAGCACTTAGGCTATTTCCAAATCTTAGCTATGATGAATTGTGCCACTATGAATGTAGGGGTTCATGTATTCTTTCTGATTGGTGTTTCTAGTCTCTTGGGATACATTCCTAGGAATAGAATCACTAGGTCAAATGAACTCAGTGGAATTCCATTTTTAGTTTTTATGAGGAAACTCCACACTGTTTTCTACAGTGGCTGCACCAGTCTGCATTCCCACCAGCAGGGCAACAGGGTTCCTTTTTCTCTGCATCTTCATCAGCACTTGTCATTTGTTGATTTTTGATGATAGTCATTCTGACATGATACCTCATAGTCATTTTGATTTGCATCTCTTGCATAACTAGTGACTTTGAGCATGTTTTCATATATCTCTTGGCCTTCTTTCTGTCTTCTTTTGAAAAGTATCTATTTAGATTCATTGCCCAATTTCTGATTTATTTGTTTACCTTCCTTTTATTAAATTGTATGAGTTCCCAGTAAATGTTAGAGATTAAACCCTTATCAGTGATAACATCAGCAAATATGTTTTCCCATGGGTTTTCTTGTTGTTTTGTTGATGGTTTCTTTTGCTATATGAAAGCATTTTACTTTGATGTAGACCCATTTATTTATTTTCTCTTTAGTTTTCATTGCCCTAGGAGCAGTCTCTGTGAAGAAATTTCTTTGACATATTTCTGAGATTTTAATACCTATGGATTCCTCTAGTATTTTTAGGTTTTTCCATCTTCTGTTTAAGCTTTTTATCTATTTTGAGTATATGTTTTGTATGGTGTGAGTTGGTGGTTTAGTTTCACTTTTTTTTTTTTTTGCATTTATCTCTCCAATTTTTCAAACACCATTTATTGAAGAGACTGTCTTGACTCCATTGTATGTTCTTGCCTCCTTTGTCAAATATTAATTGAGCATAGTGATTTTGGTTGATTTCTGGGTTCTCTCTTCTATCTGTTTATCTACATGTCTGTTCTTGTGCCAGTACTAAGCAGTTTTGAGAAGAGTGGCTTTGTAATACAGCTTGATATCTGGTATTGAGATCCCACCTATATTGTTTTTCTTTCTCAGGATTGGTGCATTTATTCATTGTTGTTGTTTTGTTTGTTTGTTTGTTTGTTTTTTGTTTTGTTTTGTTTTTTCTTCCAGATGAATATTTGGAAAGTTCATTCTAGGTCTGTGTAATATGCCATTGGTACTTTAATGGGGAGTGTAGTGAATCTATAGATTACTTTGGGTAGTGTGGACATTTTAATGGTGGTGATTCCACCAATTCATGACCACAGAATGTTCTTCCATCTGTTTATGTCTTCCTCTATCTCTTTATTCAGTGCTCTATAATTTTCTGAATACAGGTCCTTTACCTCCTTGGTTAAATTTATTCTTAGGTATCTTAATGGTAAATATGATTGTTTAATTTCTCTTTCTGTGAGTTCATTATTGATTTATAAGAAAGCCATAGATTTCTGGATGTTAATTTTGTATTCTGCTACAAGGCCAAATTTATTTATTATCTAGTAGTATTTTGATGGTTTCTTTAGGGTTTTCTATGTACAAGCATGTCATCTGCAAATAAAGACAATTTTACTTATTTTGTTCTTTATTATTGCAGTCTTTCTATTTACTCTGGACTTTTCTTATTGTTCCCCTTCAAATTTTTTAAGTTCTAGATTTAGATAGTTTATTATTAATTTTTATTGTTTTGAACTAGGCCTGTTCGGGATATGAACTTCCTTCTCAGGAATGTTATTGCTTTTTTGTAAAGATTTTGGGTTGTGTGTGTGCTCATTTTATTTTTATTGTTTTCAAGAAGTTTTTCATTTCTTAATTTATCTCATTGATAACCCATTTATTTTTTAATAATGCACTGTTTAGCCTCCATAATTAATATTTTGGGTGTTTTTAATGTATTTTATTTCTAATTTCATTTCATTATGATCTGAGATGATGTTTGATATAATTTTAATCTTCTTGAAGTTACAGATTCTAGTTTTATGTCCTAACATGTGGTCTTTCTTAAGAATGACCCACATGCACTTAAGAAAAATTATATTCTGCAACTTTGGGGTGAAATGTTCTTTAAATGTCAATTGCATCCATGTTACTCAATATGTCACTTAGAGTAACTGATTCCTTAGTATTATTATTTTTTTCTGGAAGATGTATCCAATGAAGTCAGGGGAGTGTTAAAGTTCCCTATTATGATTATACTAGAGGCCTGGTACTCAAAATTTATGCACTGAAGTGAGAGTCCCTTAGCCTAGCCTGCACATTTTTGCATTCCAGGACCACTTGAGGGATGTCTGTCTGCCAGCTTAGGCCTATTCCTGTGATGATTGGTCTTAAGCTGTCAGTTGGACATCCCTCTTGCAATCTTGGACCCCTCACTCCTTATCGCCCACCTGCTCACTCCTTACTGCTTGACTATGAGGGCAGCTCCTGTGTTGAGTGTCTGTCTACTAGTTGTCAAGTACCTCATAGTGATCTGGGCATTCCGCCATACAGCCACTTTGGCTTTATTATATAGGTGGAACTACCTGACATTCATTGTTTCCCCCTGAGGGGTCCTGAATTGCAAGAGGGTGCAGTACAGGCTGAGGAAACCCATTGGTGCATGATTGGGGCCAGGAAGGGATGCATGAGGTTGGCCAACTGGGGTGGGATCATGGGAGAGCTTTAGGGAATGTCTGTCCTATCTTGCTCAGTCCCAATAGGTTGAACCACAGCAGCAATCTAACTTACAAAGTTGGAGCATCTTCCCCCTGGTGGTCAGTGCACATCATAGCGAACAGTTGAGTGACCTTAGCATATCATTAGCATATTATGCTTTGATTGGTTGAGTAGACGACCAGACACTTAGCATATTAGGTTTTTATTATTTAAGATTGCTGTGGACATCTTCATTAAAGACTTCTAGAGGATTTTATATATGTAGGTGCCCCTATATTGGATGTATATATGTTTACCAGGATTATATCCTCTTGTTGAATTGATTCCTTTAATATTATATAGTGACCATCATTGTCTCTTATGATGGTCTTCACTTTGAAGTCTATTTGGTCAGATATAAATATAGTTACCCAAGCTTTCTTTTCATTTTCATTTGCATAGAAAATTTCACTCTCATCCTATGTGAGTTTATTGTTCTTAGATGGGTCTGTTACAGACAACATATATTTGGACCATGTTTTCATATTAATTAAGCTCTCTTATGTCTTTTAATGGAACATTTAACCCATTTATATTCAAGGTAACTATTGATAGGTATTTATTCATTGTCATTTTAATTCTCTATGCCTATGTTTATCTCTTTATTTTTATGAATACAGCAGTCCCTTTAGTTTTCTTGCAATGTTCAGTGCTGTTTTGGTGGTTTTAAACTACTCTATCTTTCTTTTTTTTTCTGGGAAGAATCTATGTCACCATATATTTTGAATGATAGCCTTGCTGGATATAATAATCTTGGTTTCAGACTTTTGTTTTTAATTACCTTGAATACTTCATGTCATTCCTTTCTGGCCTTTAGAGATCCTTATGAAAAATCAGCTGACATTCTTATGGGAGCTTATTTATAGGTAATAAATTGTTTTTATCTTGCTGCCTTTAAGATTCTATCTTGGTTCTTCTTGCTTGGGACTCTCAGTGCCTCAACTTGTGTGACTTTTTTATTCATCAGGTTATGGAATTATTTCTTCAAACACATTATCTATCCATTGCTCATTTCATTCACCTTCTGGAACACCTATGATGTGAATATTGCTACATTTCATATTATTCCACAGCTCCCTTAAGCTGTCCTCTATTTTTTAATTGTTTTTTTGTTTGTTTGTTTCTCTGATTGTGTGATTCTTTTTCTATCTTCTAATTCTCTAATCCAATTCTAGGTTTCCAATGTATTCTTTATTAGTGATATGCCATTCTTTATTTCTGATTGGTCTTTTTTTCATATGTACTGTATAATGCTTTTGAGCATCCTTGTCATAATTATTCTGAACTCTATATCTCATAAATTTCATATTTCCATTTCATTTAGCCCTTCTTTTGAAGAATTTTTATTCCTTCACTTTCTGATTTTTTTTTTCATCTGATTAAGTGCCAGTTTGAATTTGTGTCTATGTATTAGGAAGATATGCTAGGTCTTCCAATCTCCAGTGCAGGACAATGCCAGACACTGTTTGAGACTGGTCCCTGAGTACTCCCTTTGAAACTATCAGCATTTCACATACTGTGGTTCTCTTTACTATGGCCAAATGCTTTTGGAAAGGACCAAGATGTGCAAAATGTTTTGCTTTTTCTTGCCCTAGACCCAGAAGGAGATCAGGTAAAGAATCAAAGCCTTCAGATATCTCCCTCTGCTGCAATTTGTTATTCAGTCTTGATTAGCCTCAAGCTATCAATCACACTGTGTCGTGAGAATTTTTCCAACAGGGTGAGGAATTTTATCCTCTGGTCCCCAGCAAAAGCTGCTTGAATGATAAAATTTGCTGAGAATGATGTTCTCAACAGTATTAGGGAATATATCAGCACAGAAACTTGGGTGGCTGCCTTCTGAGCTCTAAAACCAGAGCACCCAGCTCTAGGATACTCTGTCCTCCCTCTAGTGGATCCCAAGGCGAGTACTATATGTAAAACTTTGTGCATTTGCCCTTTAAGAAAGGGCCTATAGTTCCAGTCACCTCTCCTTGAAGATAGTAAACCTGCTGCTTTTCACAAGCAGATGTTGTGTGGGCACCTTTATCAGTTCTGGTTCCCTGAACTTGGGGTGGGGGTGGAGGGACTTGTCATTTAGAGTTCTCAGTGGGGACCTTCCCACAGCTGAGAGACTTTTTCAGAATTTCAGCTGCTATCTGTGGGATCCCAGACAGCCCTCTCACAGGTCTGCACTTTTCACCAGTCTCTACGAGGTCTCCACTTTTTGCCCTTGGTTATAAGATTTCCTCAAGCTAGTCATCAGTTGATTATTCAGCATGTTTTTTCTGTATTTTAGTTGTATTTCCAGTTTTCCCCTGAAAGTGTGTCAATATAGTTTTCACTTACACTGCCACCATTTGTTTTCTATTTCAATTTTGTTTTTAAAGAAAATTATCCTAAATTATTCAGTTTTGACATTATTATGTGTATCTGTGAAATATAGGTGTATTATAACCAAATATGATTTTTGGAAGGGTTAAAAGTTTTGATAAGAGCCGAGACTGGTTTGGCTCAGTGGATAGAGGCCTGTGGACTGAAAGGTCCAGGGTTCGATTCCGGTCAAGGGCATGTACCTTGGTTGTGGGCTCATCTCCAGTATGGGGCGTGCAGGAGGCAGCTGATCGATGTCTCTCTCTCTCTCATCGATGTTTCTAACTTTCTATCCCTCTCCCTTCCTCTCTGTAAAATATCAATTAAAAATATATTAAAAAAAAAGTTTTGATAAGAAACTCTTGCTAGCCAAAATCGGTATGACTCAGTGGATAGAGCATCAGCTTGCAGACTGAAAAGTCCAAGGTTCAATTCCAGTCAAGGGTACATACCTTGGTTTCATGCACATCCCTAATTGGAAGTGTGCAGGAGGCAACTGTTCAATGTTTCTAACTCTTTATCTCTCTCCCTTCCTATGTGTAAAGAAACTATTGGCAGGCAGGAAACAATATACTTTCTTGAGCTGAAGAATAATGCAGATGTTTATTATTTATTTATTTATTTATTTATTTATTTATTTATTTATTTTGCAAAGCATTAAACTTTATTTTTTATTGTTTAAAGTATTACAAATAGTAGTAAATATGTCTCCTATTTCCCCCCATTGACCTCCCCCAGCCTCCCCTACCACCTAGTGCATGCCCTCACCTATCTTCCCCCCCATCCCCCCCAGTGTCTTGTATCCATTGGTTATGCTTATATACATGCATACAAGTCCTTCAGTTGATCTCTTACAGCCCCATTCCCCCAACCTCTCCTGCCTTCCTGCTGTAGTTTGACAGCTCTTTTGTCTTTATATCTATTCCCCGCCCCCCAAAAATCTTGCCTCTGCAGACTAGAAATAAACCTGTAAGAACAAAAAAATGTTTGAGTTCCAATTTCAATGTCCATCAGTTCTGAGTCTCAGTTTCAATGTCAAACAGTTACTTATATGTACACATCAGCAATGGTATCTAGATGGTGGACAAATGGTGGCAATGCAGGTCTGCCCTTCTCTGATTTGGTCTAGGCAACCTGCAGTAACACACAGCTGCTGACTGCTAGCATGGCAAGACATTGTCAGTGTCTTCCATCTCTGGACTGTTTCTCCACTTGTCTTCGTGGTTGGAGCAGACCTGTCATTTCCTTTCTGTTGCAGGAGTCCACATGGTCTTGGAGTTGATTTCTGGAAGTATATAAACATATTCTTGAGCAAAAGTTAATAAAGGAATCTTTTCTATAAAATTGACTTGGGGTCCTTTTTATTTTCCCAAACCATTTTCCTTTGGCTTATTTGGACACCATGTGTGTTTTTCATGGGTGTCTTGCTTTTATCATTATAAATTAAAATAATTTTCTAAAGTAAAAATTTTCTAGATGTAATTTATTTACCAGATATTTTCCCTACTATCCTCCCTAGATGTCTATTTAATAGTGTTTACAAAAGTATGTTTTGCAGTAATGTGAAGAAACAAGAACTTACAGTAGGCCAGGACCACACATACAGAGGAAACAATAACAACAACAAAAACTTTCATAGCAGTTCAACATTAGCTATAATGTTAAACTTATCTGATGGCCTTAAAAATTAGAGATATAAAAATATATATATTAAAATGAAAGGCTTGGGGACCAGAATAATCAAAAAGTTAATGGTAATCCAGAAAGGGGTAAAGTATGTCATTTAAAGATTGCAAGACTGGAGTAGAACTGAAAATATCTCTGTAAATGGAAGAAAGATTTAATTTTCAGTTATTCTTAATCCTTAGATTAATCCTTAGACTGAGTCTCATTTAAGATTAAGAAAATTACTCTCATCTACTCCTTTGCTTGATTAATAGAATTGGTAATCCACTCAAAAAGAAAATTCTCATACTTTTATTAGTTTGAATGTAAGACATGAGTCTAGAAAATTAGAAGCAAAAAGTGAAATACAATTTATAATATTAAGATACCTTATTAATATTGAGGTTTTAAAATATTGTTCAAAATGTTAAAAATTATTTAAAAATGTTCATGTATAATTGAGTAAATACTATCCTTTATATATTTGTGTTGAACTTTTGGATCCATTTGTTATATTGTTATTTTAAGCTTATATAGAGAACTGTTACAATATATAATACCCCTGTCCATCTCATTCATGGTATATTCTCACATTATTTTCACTCCAAATGGTTAGCCATTTGAACTTAGTAATTGAGAGACTAAAATTGTGGCAGAATCCCATATTTTACCTTCAACAAACATAAAAAAAATGCTAAATAGTAATGTGTAAATATAGCCCTTTACAAATTTTTATAGAAATAATAAGATAATTTCTTCTTTGAACAACAAAATAAATGCACATGCTATGAAGGGTCTTTTGTTTGCCAGATACATTTCATGGACTATAGGCTTGTAATATTCAGTTATTTCCATGTTATTTTAAAGTTATCTTAGATAAAACTTTAGATGGTAAATATTGTACTTTCTCACATTCTATGTTTTAGATTAAAAAACATAAACATTTTCTCATATGTACTTTTAAAGGGTTTAAAACATTTCTTTAATATTTTTTCAATAAATCTGGGAGGTACAAGCAGCTTATTAAAGACTTTGAAATTATTCACACATGTCATTTATTGCTTTCTTTGCTAAAGGATGCTAAAATTCTTGCCCTTTCTTTTTTGATTGCTTCTTTTTCTTTCTTCTCTCTTTTTGAAAATGATTCCCTTTTTGGACAACTTTTCATGCTTCTGAGAAATATAAGGCTATTTTTAATCAAAGAAGAATATGCATAATAATATACAACATATTTCGTTTTATTTAGCCTTTTCTGGGATAAAGTCCAATTACAGATTTTAAAGTGTGCCCTAGCTGATACTATGCCTGCATTGAACTTTCAAAATATGCTTTATGATAAAGAGCCATTTAAGAAAAGTATTTTAGTATGTGCTGATTTTAAAGTACTATGTTAGTTACTATTTTCTTTTGCCAATTGGTCTTTAATATATAATCTGTGTGTACATATAAACAGCATACATTTAAAAATTACATTAGGCAAATGAACACTTTGAAAATACAATTTTTTCAACAGTGCTTGTATTCCTTGTAATTGCTCACTATATTCAGATGACAAAATAATTTAAACTATTGGAGTAAATTTTATTATTTTTTAATTTTTATATGTAAGTAATAATTAATTCACTTTATTAAGAGCATATTTTCTATTGTATTTATGCATGCCTAAATCCTATAAAATTTAGATATAAAAATTTTTCAAACTTTAATAATAATCCTTGAATATTTTATGATACCCATATATATGTGATACCAATACTCACAAGGATAGGTTATTGACACAAGTAAATACTAGCTCAGGAATTTATATTCATAAAAATTTGTTTTTGGTTCTTAATGTTCTTCTTCATGGCTAGACTAAATAGAATATGAATCTGGTTTTTAATCTAATGCAACTACAATTTGTCATTTTTCTCCCTTTAATCATATTTTTCCTATACTAAAATGGTACCATTTTTGTTTATTTTCAAGTATATCCATTTTTAATGGATGACTCTTGAAAATACATAATTGATCTTATAAGACTTTAAATACAAAACTTAAAGAGAGGATTTCATTGATCAAAGCAGAAAAATGGCAAGAATGTAGTTTTTTCTATATTGGGAAAACAAAATTAATTTTTTATAACAAAATTAGTCAAAATTCTTTAATGTTACAGGAAGTTTGAAATTCATAAAAACAACTATGTACTAGCATATTTATTATGTTCTTCATTTAATTAAGATAATACATTTTGTGATTATTTGTGACTAGAAGACACCTTTGCATACCAACCTGGGCTGAAGGGAGAAGGTAGACAATGTGAGAATTTTTTTTTTTTTGGTAGCAATCTATTTTTATTTCTACATTAAGGATATTAAATAGATTAAGGTAACATATCCCTTAAATTAAAACCCTAACAGATAAATAATGTAATTTTTGCATTATCAGTATTAGAACACTTATGCTGCCTTCCACCCCCCCCCCCGCCCCAGTAAATAACTATCTTTAAGAGGTAGGCCCTTGTTCTAATGATTCTTCTCTTATTTCATTTCTTAGATATATGCTCTAAGAATGTTTTCTCTAGATGCTAATGTGTATCTCCTGTAGCAGGTATTTTCAAATCTAGATGTCTCCCCAAATCTGTGAGATACAACTCACACCTGAGTTACCCTTTAAATTCAAAGTTATTCATAAACAAATATGACTGTTTTTCATAAAATCACTTGGAGAAATTCTGTGATTTATTATTATTAGACTAGAGGCCCCATCCACAAAGATTCATGCAAGAATAGGACTTCCTTCCCCTGGCTGCCAGCACCACTTTTCTCTGTCCCAGAGCTGCTTTTCTGCCTTCCCAGGCTGCCTAGAGGCCTGGAGCACCTGGGGCAGTGTAGAATGTTTGCATCTTCATCATGGCAAGGAGGCAAGCATCCCATCCCAGCCCTGGCTGCTTGGCACCTGCCTATGCAAATTAATCTGCCATTTTTGTTGGGTTAATTTGCATACTCACTCCTAATTGGCTGGTGGGCATCCTGAAGATATGGTCAGTTTGCATCTTACTCTTTTATTAGTGTAGAGATTATCTACTTTACATTATTTTTTTGAAATCAGACAATGAAAAGATAAACAGAATGTAAGATTCCAGGTAATGAGTTTTGTAGTCCCTCTATTTCCCTTCTGACTCTTTCTATGATACCCTAGACTGGTATGTGATCCATATTTTATGTGGCACCAGCACAATCATGATCTTGTTTGATGCTCAAATCCATCTAGTGAAATAGACCTATGATAGCCCAGATTTTCAGGTTAGGTTTCCAATACTGAGTTTAAATTTATGTAAACCTAGTTTTTATGAATATTTTTTGTACCTTAGCCATGCAAACTAAAGTATGCTGGAGAAGCATAGACTTTTTAATTAGTGCAAAGACAAAAGTATCAAAAATCCGGCATTTTTTTTATTTTAGTTTTTTATTGTTATTCATGTGGATTTTATTAAATATTCATTAGAATTATTTTCTCCTAGCATGACCAGTGATTTGTTTATTTCATACCAATGATTTTCAAATTTATTTTTCAAATAAATTTACTTGAAATCTGATCTTTTATAATTAGGGAAATTAAAGAAAAAAAACTAAAATTTTTAAAGGCACAATCAATTATTTTCAAAGGAGAAAGTGAGAAAGATCATAATTCCACTCTGCACAGCTTATTGTAGATATTTTGTTCTCTAAAGTACTTAATACGTAGTTTTCAATCTTTGATCCCTATTAACTTAATTTCACTTAGCCTATATTTATTGATTATCGACTTATTTGAAATATATCAGATACCTCCAGGCAACTGATAAACACTATCAAAACCCACAAGTATCCTATCTAATACAAGAGTAATATGCAAATGGACTATACCTATGCTATACCCCAGCCACACCCATCAGCCAATCAGAGCAAATATGCAAATTAACCTAACCAAAATGGCTACGACCACAGAGAGAGCAGGAGGGAAGCTTGGGTTGCCCCTGCCTTTCTACAAAGCCTTCCTGGTTCAGGCCTCCACTTAAGGCAACAAAGTTTCAATTATAGAAGATAAATTAATCCCAGATACCAGGGTCTCATCTTGGGTGGCTGGGGGGTGTGGCTAGTCTGATAACCACCACGGGCCCCTGGCTCAGACCACACCAAGCCCCAAGGCAACCCCCACCCTGATCCAGGACACCCTTCAGGGCAAACCATCTGGATCCCACCCATGCACCAGGCCTCTAACCTATCTAATAAAAGAGTAATTATAGAGATTGACCATTATTCCAACACACAAGATGACTGCCCCCATGTGGTCAAAAGGTCCTGCCCCCATGTGGACACGAGATGGCCACCACAAGATGGCCAGCAGGGGAGGACAATTGGGAGTGACCAGGCCTGTAAGAAAGGGAGGTTGTAGGGGGGTATCAAGCCTGCAGGGGAGGGTAGTTAGGGGTGACTAGGTTGGCAGAGGTGGGAAGTTGGGGGTGATTGGGTCTGCAGGGAAGGACAGTTGGGGGTGGGTCCAGGCCTGCAAGGGAGGGCAGTTAGTGGTGACTAGTCCACCGGGGAGGGCAATTAGGGGAAAATAAACTGCCAGGGGAGCAGTTAGGCATCAATCAGTCTTGCAGGGGAATGGTTAGGTGGTAATCAGGCTTCCAGGCAAAAGCAGTTAGGGGCACTCAGGATGGCAGACAGGTGGGCAGTTGGGAGCTAGCAGTCCTGGATCTTACCTGGATTAGGCCTAAATGGGAAGTCAGACATCCTTCATGGGGTCCTAGATTGGAGAGGGAACAGGCTGGGCTGAAGGACCCCCTACCCTCATGCACAAATTTTGTGTATGGGGCCTCTAGTCCTATATAATAAAAGAGGAATATGCAAACTGATCCTAACCATGGAATGACCAGGAACAATCAATCACTATGATGTGCAATGAGCACTAGGGGGCAGATAGTCAATGCAGAAGCTACCCTCTAGTGGTCAGTGTGTTCCTAAAGGGGCTGATGATTGCAAATGCGGTGGAGGTGGCATAAGCCCCTCCTGCCTCCTCTAGAGTTCTAAGGATGTTCAACTCTGAATGACAGTCAGACATCCTTCAAGGGCTTCCAGGCTGCCAGAGGGATGTCTGACTACCAGCTCAGGACCAATCCCCCAGGGAGCAGGCCTAAGCTGTCAGGTGGACATTCCCTGAAGTGTCTTGGATTTTGAGAAGGTTCAGGCTAGACTAAGAGATCCCCCTGAGTTCATGAATTTTATTCTAATAAAAGAATAATATGCAAATCAACTGAACAGCAAAATGAGCAGTAACTATGATGCACATTGACTACCAGGGGGCAGATGTTCAATTCAGAAACTGCCCCATGGTGGTCAGTGCATTCCCAGAGGGAGTGACAGTCAACCCCAAGTGGGGCTAATAGCTGGTGAGTGCAGTGGCTGTTTCTGTGGCAGCACTACAGATGTTTAACTTTGTTTTTGGTTGTCTTTCAGACATCCCCCAAGGGCTCCTAAAATGCAAAAGGGCACAGGCCAAGCTGAGGCACCTCCCCCCACCCCAGCGCATAAATATAGTGTGCCAGGTCTCTAGTACATATATAGAGCAAGAGAAGCCAAACACTAATACACTTTCCAACATAAAAGACAAAACCAAATGTAACTTGGTTCTTATGAAACTTAAAACCTATGGTCTTGCTATTCAAGGCCATTTTCGTAGACCAGATTTTCAGTATCCTTTGTGAATTGATTAAAATTAAGAATCTCCAGTCCCACCCTAGTTAATGAGTACACATATTAAAGTTTATAAAACATCGGTACACACATATTTTACTTAATTATATGTGAAAAGGTAAACTTGTACATTTCCTAATAATGACTGAGTATAAATACAGCAAAACAATTACTATTTCAAACAAACGGAAGAATGTAGATTAAAAAGCATTATGTCATCTCTCAAGCTTCTAAAGGTGGTATGTGAGGTGCCAAACAAACAGTATGAGAAAAATTATAACTTAGGTATCCTAAGTAAATATATGAATATCAAAAGGAAAAATACAGATAATTACATTTTTTGTAGTTCCCTTGGGAAGGAAGACTTTTAAGCTATTCATAACTCATAATGAATATCGAATGAAATTGCTAAAAAGCATAAGAATTTTCTTGTCGCTCAGGTCTAGGTATGACACAGTTCTTCTGACTGGCTGATGATTCTTAACAAATGACTTATTTGCTAAAGTCTTAGCTACCTCCTTAATAAATGGGAAAGGGTAACAAGAATCATGTTTAGAACTGTAAGGACAAGCTGCCTTGGTTAATGATCCCTTCCCTGACTTGGACTAATCAGTGGAGACCACCACCCAGAAAGAGCATATCTGGAAAGCTGGTGAATATTCTATTGAGACTCTTCCCTGAGACCTACCCTAATATTTCTTGTAAAACAGAGATAAATACACTCAGGATGAATGCTCATGCAATTGCCTTCCTCCTTCTTCCCTCAAAAAGACTTGCAACCAGCAGTGCAATGGGTAGTGGGAGCTCATCCCAAGGCTAACCGCATGTACCTGTCTCCTGAATCCCCTTTCCTCTAACTTCTCAGAGCCAATGCAGCCTAACCTAGGCTTTCCTGATACTTCTATGCCTTTCCTTGTTTCACTGTCTTAAGTGTGATTTTTCTGAGGCCAATAGCTTCTTGTTTGCTTTGTTGCACTTTGTCTCATATTGAAATCTTTCCTTCAAGAAGACAAGAATCAGGTCTTGCAGTTTCCCTGGTAACAACAGAATTGCATTTACTTCAGAAATTATAGTAGTGGTGATGTTTTTGCAAATCTAGACTGTTTTCCTAAAAAATCTTAATCAACAATGACAACAATAACAGAAACAAAACAAAACAACAACAACAACAAAACTGATGTATTGCATAGCAACATCTTCTATGTCATTTTTTAAATCATTTTTTGCTAAACTTACATGGTATATTTTTGTGTTCCACAAACCTTAGTGAAAATATGCCATGTTAACATCAAAGTGATTAAACTATTGGGGTTATGTGCATAAAATAAAGTACACTGCAATTCTGCAAAGTGTTACTATATTTCAGAATTCTGATTTGAAGTCATTAAGATAGGGCAGAGCCAACTAAGGCTATATTATATTTACTTGAAAAAAAAAGATATTACAATTATAATCAAGGTTCTTATTGAGACAGAATACACTGTCTGGCTATACTGTTTGTGAAAATAACTAAACTCTCATCATCTAATTAATGTCACCACCTTCCACACTCTATTATCTTCCAATAATCTGGTCATTCAAGGAATAATGCTTGCGTCAGGGACTTCCTAGATAGTAACAGTCACTTCAGCTTTTGAAAGGATTGAGCCTTTGATTTAGAGATTATCGTTTCTTTCTACTCTGACCTCTCATCTCTCTTAACATCATAACTTTCTGTCTTACAAGATAATTCTGATCTGGTTTATATGAAGTATACCAAGTATATTAATGAAAAAATAAAGTTGCTTTGTATTTCCATTCAAGGAAACCCAAGTTATTCAATGTCTTCAGAGTTTTCCCTACTGTGCTAGGGAAGCAAGAGTTTACTTATATATAGAATTTTATTGAAATGATGTAGTTCTGTTCTTTTGTTGTTTATTTGTTTTTGTATGTGTGTGTGTAACACAATGGTCTATGGACAACAGTGTGGTGATTGTGGGGAGGAGGTGAATAGAAGATGGGAGTGGGTAGAGGAAATAAGTAATGATAGATGGATACTTGACTTTGGGTTGTGGACAAACAATGGAGAAATGATATGTTGTGGAATTGTGCACCTGAAACCTGTATAATTTTGTTAAGCAATGTCACCCCAATAAATTAAATGAAAAGGAAATATTTATTTTGGCCTTGAGATCTCCACTTAGTTTACCATTGTGCAGTTACATTCCTTTCTTTTTTAAAAAAGTACATTTTCTTTGATTTAAAAAAATAAATATATTTTTATTGATTTCAGAAAGGAAGGGAGAAGGAAAGAGAGACAGAAACATCAATGATGGGAGAGAATCATTGATTGGCCTTTTGCATACCCCCTACTAGGGATTGAGCTCACAATCTGGGCATGTGCTCTTGACCAGAATCAAACTTGGGACCCTTCAGTCCTCAGGCAGATGTTCTATCCACTGTGTCAAACCAACTAGGATTATTACACTTCTTAATTAAGGAACACCTTGTACATTAGTCTCTAAATTTTTTTTTTAAACATAGTCACATAATAGATGAATTACATCTAGCTCTATGTTCTATACTATTTTCTGAATACTTATGAACCAATCCTATTACCAGATTATTACCAATTTTACTAGGTGAATATAAAATCCCCCCATCCCCATCACTCTGTCTTTCTATTTGAGCAGCAGTTATCAGAGTAAAGAATCACCTTCTGTTCTTCAACTTCTTCTATGCATTGTTCCTGAGGAAACTAAGTGTTTCAACTTTGAAAGAAAGCAAGTGATCTTATTAGTTTAATGCTATTTTTAATAGAGAAAAAAAAAGCTAATTCTTTTAATAGTTTAGAGATAATGGTGAAATGTGATATTTTGTATAACATTTAAACAAGTTGAAACTCAGTCCACATGAAATATTTAAAGAAATGTAAAGTTGGGGAAGGGGGACTCTGTGTCCTCAGCCAGGACCCTTCCCTGGCCAGAGATCTCTGCCTTACTGAACTCTCTCTTTTTCCACCTCCAGAGTCATTGTGTGACTCTACGAAGTACGCATTCCTGTTCTTTGCTGTCATCTTTCTATGCAGTGCTTTGCTCCAGCTATGAGTGGCTGCAGAATTTGTCTTCTTGAACCCAAAGAGAAAGCAGAAGTTATACAACCTGTTAAGATGTAAAATGAAGAGGATTAAAAATGGTGGTGGAGTAAATAAAAGCTCACAGACATTCTCCCAGTACCAAACTGGAATTCCAACTAAAACTCAGAAGGACCACTCTAAAAAATGTAAGGACCCCCTGGACAGAACCTTGATAACCAAGGATAGAAAGTGAATGCATAAAATCTATTAGGAGAGGCAGAGGTGCAAAGGGCTGGCTTGCTCCCATAGATAGTAGCTGAAGTTCCAGAGAGATATCTTAGCTATTCTTAGGGTCCCCTAGAAGAAAACAGCATAACTAAGAGAGAAGCCCACATAACTGTGAAAAACAGTAGGGTTACTATCTGCCAGGGAGAGACTGCTGGAAATGCAGGTACATTCTTAAAGGGCCAATGCACAACATTCCATGTTCAGCCACTCACCTGTGTTCCAGCAAAGGGAGGTCAAAGTGGACTAGAGCTGCATGAGCAGAAGCTAAAATCTGGGGGCTCTGGGATTAGAGGTCAGAAGGCAGACATCCCAGTTTCCTATGCTGAGTCATTCCCTCATGCTGCTGAGGTCAACTTTCTCAGGCAAACCTCTGCTATCATGACATATTTGCCTGGGAGAAGACAGTTGACCCACCCTAAAGGAAAATATCCTGTCTCAGCCTGTGGAATTTCTGAGGCCCATTAAGAGACTGAAAGTAACAATTAGCCTCCAGCAGAAGCAATTGTCTCACCAGTTGGAAAAACTACCACCCTACCAGTGCATCATTGCTGAGGACACTCCAGACTGAAATGAATCAGTTTGCAGGCAGAGGTGGTTCTCTGGAGGCTTTGAGTCTGCCTGATGTAGTCATAAATAGCATTTTGAGTCCCCACTGCAGACACTATCTCAGATTGTTCAGCAAGGCAAAGCTGGAAGTACCCCAAGCACCTATGACATCTCAATGATTAAATTATATTATAATAGTGACCTAGTGCACAAAATTCATGCACATGGGGGTGGCAGGGTGTTCCTCAGCCGGCCTTCACCCTCTCCACTCTGGGACTCCTCAGGGATAACCAGCAGTCAGACATCCCTCTCACAATCCAGAACTACTGGCTCCTAACCACTTGCTTGCCTGCCTGATTGCCCCTTAATGCTTCTGCCTGCCAGTCTGATTGTCCCTAACTGCTCCTTTGCTGGCTTGATTGCCCCTAACCACCTCTGTCTCAGCCCTCATCCAGAACCCAGGATTCCCTCCTCCAGCAGACCACAGGCACCTGGAATAGAGGCTTCACTCCCTCTGTTCAGCCATAGGCATCTAGGCCGATTGCAACCACAGGGGATGGTGGTCAGGTGGCTTTGCCTGGGCTGCAGCTGCAAGTGCTGGCACCTGGGACTGCATGGTGGGTGGCTTATCCATTTCCCAGGCCACAGCCAGCCTCAGGTACTGATGCCCTGGAACTGCGGGGTGGGCAGCTTCTCCGTCTTCCCTGGGATGCAGTGTGGATGACTCTTGTAGCTGGCTGTGGCCTGGGATCATGGTGCAGGCAGCTTCTTCATCTCTCAGGCCTCATCCAGTCTCAGGCACTGGGGCCTGGTTTCTCGGTCTCCCCCAGGACATGGGGCAGGCAAACATGAGGCTTCTGCTGCTGGCTGTGGCCTGAGATCACAGGGCAGGTATCTTCTTAATCTCCCAGGCAATACCCAACCTCAAATGCTGGCGCCTGAATTATCCAATTCCCATAGACCTGGAGCAGTTGGAGGGTGGGATTGCCACCATTTCAGATTAATTTGCATACTCACTCTGATTGGCCATTAGGTGTAACAGAGTGATGGTAATTTGCATGTTTCTCTTTTATTAGTGTAGATGTTTTAAAAAGAACACTCTTTAAAACAACATTCTTCCAATGAGTTACTCAGAAATCTAGTCTGTTTCCATTTTGTGGCCCTATAGTATCAATGTTTGCTTTTTTTATTTTTAATTTTTATTGAATTTATTGGGGTGACATTGGTCAATAAAATTATACAGGTTTCAAGTGTATGATTCTATATTACATATCTGTATATTGTATGGCATTTTCACCATCCAAAATCAAGTCTCTTTCCATCACCATTTATGATCCCTTTACATGACTCTACCTCCCTCAACCCTCTTTTTTATTTTTATTCACCATACTTTTTACTGTGTCTATGAGTTTATTTTTTGGTTAACCTCATCATCATTTTCACCTGTCTTCAACCTACCTCCCTTCTGACATCTGTCAGTCTGTTTTCTGTATCTATGAGTCTGATGCTCAATATCATTAATCACCAGATAAATGAAAATTAAAACCACATGAGATATCATCTCACACCTGTCAGAATGACTATCAGCAATAAGTCAACAGGATGTGGAGAAAAGGAAAACCCTGTATACTATTGGTGGAAATGCAAGGTACAGCCACTGTGGAAAATAGTATTGAGTTTCCTAAAAATATTAAAAATATAACTCTCTGGTGATCCAGCAATTCCACTTCTGAGAATATATCCAAAAAAACCTGAATGACATGCAGTCTGAAAAAAAATATATAAAAAAAAATCAACGAAATCAAGAGCAAGTTCTTTGACAAGATAAAGAAGATAGCCTTAGCCGGATTGGCTCAGTGGATAGAGTGTCAGCCTGTGGATCAAAAGGTCCTGATTTTGATTCCAGTCAAGGACAGATACTTTGGTTTCAGACTCCTATTCAGCCTGAGTCCAGGTCATGGCTCCTGCAAGAGGTAACCAATTGATGTGTTTTTCTCACATTAATGTTTCTCTCTGTTTTTTCCTTTCTCTTCCACTCTCCCTAAAAAAAAATCAATGAAAAAAAATCCTCAAGTAAGCATTAATTAATAAAAGAAAAATTTTAAAAAATATAAAAAAGATTGATGGGTCTTTAGCCAGACACATCAAGAAACAAAGAAAGAGGACCCAAATAAATGAAATTAGAAATGACAGAGGCTAAGTAACAATGGGCACTATACTTGTTGACATTCAAAGGACTGTAAGCAAATATTATTAACAACTATATGCCAAAAAGCTGGACAACCTGGAATAAGTGGACAAATTCCTAGAAAAATGCAATATTCCAAAACTGAATTAAGAAGAATCAAGAAACCTTAATAGGCCAATAACAATGGAAGGAATTAAAGCAGTAATAAAAAATAAACAAACCTCTGAGCAGAAATAAGTCCTGGATCAGAGTGCTTCAAAAGTGTGTTTTACCAAATATTCAAAGGTAAATTAAATACCTAGCTTTCTCAAACTATTCCAAAAAATCCCAAGGGATACTTCTAAGCTCTTTTTTATGAGCCCAGCATTATCCTAATTCGAAAACAAAATAAAGACACTACAAAGAGAGAGAGAGAGAGAGAGAGAGAGAGAGAGAGAGAGAGAGAGAGGATTATAAGCCAATATCCCTCCTGAACATCAATGCTGAAATTTTCAATAAAATATTAGCCAATAAGATTCAACAATATATTAAAAAGATCATTTACTGTGACCAAGTGGTAACTATTCTGGGGATGCAAGGATGGTACAATATTGGCAAATCAATAAGAAGATACATAGCATAAACAAAATGAAAGATAAAAATCAACATTATATAAATAGTCACAGAAAAAGCATCAACAAAAGCCAACAACCATTTTTGATTAAAACACTTTTTTAAAATATATTTTATTGATTTTTTACTGAGAGGAAGGGAGAGGGATAGAAAGTCAGAAACATCGATGAGAGAGAGACATCGATCAGCCACCTCCTGCACACCCCACACTGGAGATGTGCCCGCAACTAAGGTACATGCCCCCGACCAGAATCGAACCTGGGACCTTTTAGTCCGTAGGCCAACGCTCTATCTACTGAGCCAAACCAGTCTTGGCTTGATAAAAACTCTTAGCAAAGGGAAAATAGAGGGATTATATCTCAGAATAATAAAGGACATATATGACAAACCTACAGACAATATACTCAATAGGCAAGAACAAAAAAAAAACGTTGTTCTTAAGAACAGGGACAACACAGAGATGTCCACTTTAACCATTCTTATTCAATACTAGGGGTCCAGGTGGTGGTGGGCACAGGGGTGGATCTTGGCCCATCCTCCATGCTCCTGCCTTGCCCCTTCCACCATGGTCCCTGGTTTCCTGTCTGCCAATAGCCCTGCTCCCTCTACTGCCACTCTCATGCACTGACAACACCATCCCCACTTGCATCTGCTGGTGGAATGGAGCAATTGGGCCAGAGCCAGCAGCAGGTGCAAGTGGGGCTGGCACCATCAGCGGGTGAGAATGGCAGCTGCAGGCCCCAATTGCCCTTCAGGAGCAGAGGCTAGTGGAGAAGACTTGAGGGGCGATTGGTGATAGCAGCTGCTGCTCGCATCCACTGAAGGCACTGAGTGATCAGTGCTGGCACCAGGCACTGGAAGAAGGTGCAAGTGGGGCCAACTGTTATTAGCAGATGCTCAAACTGGGAAGGACTACAGCAAGCGGGAGCAAAGAATTTCCAGCAGCTCACCCCAATGACAGCCACCAGGACCCCACCTTGGTCTGGCACCCCCACTCACAAGCTCCATCATCCCACCATAGCCAAAGTATGCCATGTTCCATGCTCTGCCACCTGCTGCTAATGTCCACTATGTTTCTCACATTCCCTCTGGTGGTCATAGCAACTGGTTATTTGGTTGTTCTTCTGTTCAGTCTATTTGCCTGTTAGCCTTCTATTATATAGGACTAGAGGTCAGATGCATGAAATTTGTGCATGGAAAGGGGGTCACCTTAGCTTGGCCTGAACTCTCTCCAATCTGGAACACCTCCCAGGACCTCTGGTTCCTAATTGCTCACCTGCTTACCAGCCTGATTCCCCTAACTGCTCTCCCCTGACAACCTAATCCACCTTACTGCACTCTCCTGCCTGTCTGATAGCCTTTAACCTCCTCTGCTTTGGACCCACAACATGGCTTTGTCTGAAAAGACATCCAGAAGGATGTCCGGGAGGTCATCTGGAAGATGTTCAGTCTAATTAGCATATTATATTTTATTAGTATAGATGCTACCTTGTCCTAGAAATGCAGGTTGTTCCAAGGTTTTCATATCATGGAAGGGGAGCCCACAATAGCATCCTGGATTTTGAATTTGTGCTTTACCTCAGCAGATGTGATTCCTAGAAGAAGATTCTTGGATGTAAATTGAACATTTCTATCAAATTTGCCAAATTATCCTCAAAAAATGTTGAATTACTTTAAAACTTGCACCAGCAACCATGTGTGTGCCCTCTGACCCACTTTGATGTCAATAGCATTGATTTCTTCCTAGAAGCTTCCCTCCCATCAGCCAGGACTGCTTGGTAGTGAGCCAATCTGATTTTCCAGCTGAGGACTCGATTTCCCGAGATAAAATTATGGAGGAGGAAAAATAGTTTCCTTTTACCTTTCTAAGTTCTTAATGGAGGGCCTTGTAAATGAAAGACAGATCATGAAGAGAAAATCAAAAGTTCATTAACATGTGTACCTTGTGTATATGTGGGAGATCCCAGGGAAAAATTATTAACTCCTAAAGGTGGCTTAGAATGCAGATTTAAATACTTTCTTCCTAGGAAAATGGGATGGGAGATATAGGCCTCTTGGAGGAGAATAAATGGTTTTTAGGAAAGATAAATGAGGGTGAAGGGAAATAGTTTGTAAAGAAGTTCACGTGTGATGTCAACTTCTACTCTCCTGTCTTGTGACAGTAGTCAGTCTTCTCTGCCTGATGACACTTCTCCTGTCAAGGGGACCTATGACATTTAAGCTCCTTTAGGGGGGTCTGATTTTAGGCAGATAGGAGACTTCAGTGAAAGCCTCTCCTTGAATTTGCTGTTTTTCAAGCATCTGCAGCTCAAAATCATCAATATTACAACACAGCATATGTTGGGATAGCATGTTCTCTGACCTTCAGAATAAACCCAACAAAAGCTTGCTTTCTCTCTTAGATGATTTGCCAGTAGTGTTATTTCCTGGAGATGATATACTGACCAGACCTTCCTGGGAGTGGTCATAACATACCTTATGTTCGTGGAAAGGTATGAGCCACATAACTAAATAAACCAGGGTCAGTTTTCTCATCTTGTGGGAAGGGAGATAAAGTTATAATAGTTTATCTCCCTTTTCACAGGTTTCTTGTGGGTTTGTGTCTCTGCTGCCACCACCCCACCCGACCCCCAGCCCAGCATCCCCAGCACTTTGGCCTCAAGGCTCAGGGCTGCTGGGTGCCAGTACTGTGGATTTGTGTCTCTAATCCAGTCTCCAGCAGCCCCAGGGCCACTGTGGCAGGGGTTGGGACTTCTGGGTGCCAGCCTCCCTGCTTATTTTTGTCTCAGATATGGCCTCCAGCAGTTCCAGCACTGCAATGTGGCTGCTAATTGACAGGCCTATGGGTTTGTGTCTCCAATCCGACCGCAAGCAGCCCCAGCACCACAGTGGTGGTCCTTGGGGCTCCTGGTACTGGGCCTATGAGTTTGTATCTCTTATCTGGCCCCTAGCAGCCCTAGCATCACTGGGTACTATGGGTGTCACCAACTTTGTTGGGTTAATTTGCATACTCACTCATGATGGACTGGAAACATAGTGGAGTGATGGTCAATTTGCATGTTTCTCTTTTATTAGTGTAGATAGTACTGGAAATCTTAACCCTAGCTATCAGACAAGAAGAAAGAAAAAAGGTATACAAATTAGAAAGTAGGAAGTAAAACTGTCATTATTCTCAGATAACATAATATTATACATAGATAAAGATAATGACACCTCTTAAAAGCTATTAGAATTAATCATGAATTCAGCAATGCAGTAGGATACAAGATCAACATCCAGAAAACAATGGAATTTTTACACACATACATGTCAGAAAGTTAACTTAAAAACCAACCTATGTGTATTTGCCAAAATTAAATAACTAAATAAGATACCTTGGAATAAACTTAACCAGAGAGGTAAAAGATCTATAACACATTGAAAAAAAAAAGAAATAGAGTAAGATAAAAACAAATGGAAGAATATACTATGTTCATGGATTGGAAAAATTAAAATCATTAAAATGTCCACACTACCCAAAGCAATCTAGAGATTCAATGCAATTTTTATTAAAATACAAATGGTATTCCTCATAGATATAGAACACAATTCCAAAAATTTGTATGGAACAAACAAAACAGAGAGAAAGAGAGAGAGAGAGAGAGAGAGAGAGAGAGAGAGAGAGAGAGAGAGAGAGAGAGACCCGGATAGCTTTAGAAATCTTGAAAAAGAACAAAGTTGGTGGTATCACAATACCAGATATCAAACTATACTATAAAGCCATTGTAATCCAAAGAGCCTGACACTGGCACAAAAACAGACTTATAGCTTAATATAACAGATCAGAATATCCAGAAATCATCCCACATTCTTTTGTTAGTTAATATTTGACTAAATAAGCAAGTGCATACAATGGAGTCAAGACAATCTCTTTAATAAATTTTGTTGGGAAAATTGGGTAGGTACATGCAAAAAAAATGGAACAAAATCACCAACTTATCAATTTTTATGAAAATTAATGAAAGACAAATATTAATTGCAAAACCTAAAAGAACATATAGGCAGTAAAATCTATATAGAATTTTCACTGATATATCTCTTGGGACCAGAGAAACACAAGAAAAATAAACAAATCAAATTAAAAAGCTTCTGAACAGAAAAAGAACTATCTTCAAAATGATAAGAAAACCCATTGTATGGGAAAACACATTTGCCACAGATATATCTAATAAGACCCTAATTTCTAAAATACATAAAGCACTCATACAGCTCAACAAAAGGAAGATAAATAACCCGATTAAAAAATGGGAGTAGAGCTAAATAGGCACTTCTCCAAAGAGAACATATACTAGGAGATGGCCAAGAGAGATATGAAAATAACTCTATGTCACTAGTTATCAGATAGATGTAAGTTAAAGCTATAATGAAGTATTATCTCTCATCAAAATGGCTACCATCAATAAATCAAGAAACAACTGCTGCTAAGGATGTGGAGAAAAGGGAATGCTAGTACACTGCTGGTGGGAATGCAAATTGGTGAAGCCTCTATAGAAAACAGTATAGAATTTACTCAAAATATTAAAAATGTAACTACCGTTTGAACCAGAGGTCCCACATCTGGGAATATATCTTAAGAAGCCTGAAACATGAAGCAGAAATATATATATATACCTTATGTTTACATACAATAGATAAAAATTAAAAACAGACTAACTGCCCATCAGTAGAAGAGTGGATAAAAAGCTCTGGTATATTTACACAATGGACTACAATGCAACTATAAAAAAGATGGATCTCTTACTCTTTGGGACTGCATGGACGGACCTGGAGAGTATTATGCTAAGTAAAATAAGCCAGTCAGAGAAAGACAAATATCACATGACCTCACTTACAAGTGGAATCTAGTGAACATAATTAACTGACCAACACAAGAAGTTCAGAGACATGGAGCATGGAGTCATGGAACAGTCTGACATATCTCAGAGAGGTGTCAGATATGGGAGGATAGGAATAGATTAACAAAAGAATATATATATATGTATATATGTATATATATACATATATACATATATATATATATATATATATATATATATATATATATGCATAACCAATGGACACAGACAATAGTGTGGTGAAGGTTTGAAGGTTTGGTGTGGGACATGGGCTACCAGGAGGTGGATAAAAGGCAGGGGAGTTGGGAGACATCTCTAACACTCTCAAAAATAAAATAAAATTTAAATATATATTAAAAATAAATCTGAAATATGAATTTGAAATAATATTTGCACCCTTATGTTCAATGCAGCATTATTTAAAATAGCTAAGATTTGGAAACAGCACAAGTGGTCATCAGTAGGTGGGTGGATAAAAAGCTTTGGTACACTTATACAATAGACTACTACTTAAACATAAACAAAAAGAAATCTTACCTTTGTCATAACACGGATGGACATAAATTGAAATCACCCAGTCAAAGAAAGACAAGGTATAATTTCACTTATCTGTGGAATCTAATTAACAAAATAAACAAAAAATCAATAATTGCTTTTACATCTCTCAGATAAGAATATAAAGAAAGCACTGTCTCTATATAGTGGAGATTAACATGTATATGTATATGTATATGTATATGTATATGTATATGTATATATGTGTGTGTATATATATATATATATATATATATATATATTTATATTCTATCTAATAAAAGAGTAATATGCAGATTGACTATCACTCAAACCTATAACATGACTGCCCCTATGTGGTCAAAAAATCCTGCCCCCAGCTGAAACCAATTAGGCTCAGTGGATAGAGCGTCGGCCTGTGGACTGAGAGGTCCCAGGTTTGATTCCAGTCAAGGTCACATACCTTGATTGTGGGTGCATCCTTAGTAGGAGTTGTGCAGGAGGCAGCTGATTCATTTTTCCCTCTCATCGATGTTTCTGACTCTATCTCTCTCCCTTCCTCTCATAAAAAAAATCAATAAAATATATTTAAAAAAAAAAGATCCTGCTTCATACGGATACAAGATGGCCCCCACAAGATGGCCAGCAGGGGAGGGCAGTTGGGAGGGACCAGGCCTACAAGGGAGGGCAGTTGGGAGTGATCAAGACTGCAGGGGAGAGTAGTTAGGGGTGATGAGGCCACCAGAGGAGGAAAGTTGGGGGGTGACCGGGCCTGCAGGGAAAGGCAGTTGGGGGGACCCAGACCTGCAAGGGAGGACAGTTAGGGGTGATTAGGCCTGCAGGGAAGGTAGTTAGTGGTGACCAGGCCCACAGTGTAGGGCAGTAAGGGGCAAACAGGCTGACGGGCGATCAGTTAGGCATCAATCAGGCTGGCAGGCAGAAGCAATTAGGGGCAATCAGGAAGTCAGACAGGTTAGCAGTTGGGATCCAGCAGTCCTGGATTGTGAGAAGGATGTCCGACTGACCATTTAGGCTCCATCCTACCTGGATCCGGCCTAAACGGGCAGTCGGACATCCCTCAAGGGGTCCCAGATTGGAGAGGGAGCAGACTGGGCTGAAGGACAACTCCCCACCCCTGTGCACAGATATTGTGCACCAGGCCTCTGGTATGTCTGTTCATATTTACACACTATATTTAACATCTCTTCAGTATATGGTATTAAAATATTTATACTATAACCCTAAATTAAACTCCAACTTGCAGAAAGATACTTGGGGTATTTTAAGTTATTTTATCTGGGAATTACAGTGACAGGCACTTCTCACTTATAGTGAGAATAGGTATTCTTAATATCCAGCTCCTTTCCTGGTATACACATAAAGTAGATCTTGAGTTTATAAATACTTTTGGCACTGCCAACCTTACAAGAAAATACCATTTAGGAAACAATACTGGCATAGCACACACAGATAACCAACAAAAATTGTTAGTTTTGATGTTCTGACATGTTTGAACATGCAGATATATTGAAATCATATATGATTATACAAAAAGACAAATTACATCATTAGTGTCCTGTTTTTAGATTAAAAAGAAATCAATCCTGGTGTATATATTAACACATTAACTATAAAAGTTACAAGTTAAAACTTAATGTCTATAGAATATATAGATCAATTATAGTTACGTAGTATTCAATGTTAGTGGTTGAAAATGAAAACTGAAGTTAAAATCTAGCTCTCCTATTTCCTCACTGTGAGATACTGCTCTAGCTATCAATAGGAATAGTGAGATAATTTGAGGGAATATTTTGAAATATTTTCAACAATGCGTGGTACAAATTAAGGATTTCAAAAAACTAAGTATTAGCATAAAAAGATAGAAAAAACTAAGCTTCATAATTAGTATAATTCTAATTGTTCATCTTGAACTTATACATTAAACAATTTTGATCAGGTATGCATTAGTGCTTAATATTTTTAAGAGAATGATTACATACTGTTCAATTATTATTTATTATATCAATTTATATTTCAATGTTTAATTATTTTAGGATTGATTCCACTATAAGTCACTTGACTTTATGAAATAATCATCTATTAAAATTAGGCAATATAATGCAATTATTTTCCTCTATTAAAGAGGCAAGTCTCAGATTTCTAGTAGTATTATCATCAAAATTATCTATATATACAGAGATGTATGTGCTTGTAAGTGCAAAATGTATGTAATATATTCAAATGCCTTTCCTCGTTCCATTTTATATTGACTGCAGTTTGGAAAATTTATTTTATCATATTTTAATTATTTTATGTATGGAAATAATACAGAGTTTATGTAGCATAATTTGATAATTGTATCTATGAGCTAAGATTTTACCATTTTCCTTAGACCTATTCAAAAGAAAATAAAACAATTCACAAAGATTCATGGTAAAATGTAACCATTTGTATGTCAAGCTTTTAAAGTTTTTATAAACAATTGGTTTCTTATTAAATTATTATGCTAAACATTCTATAGACACGTACTAAAATTGGTCTTGCATTTCTTACAATGCCTATTTTTTACTGTTTTACTGTATTATTTTGCTCTTCTTTTGACTATAATCTACAATATAAAAATGCTGAACTTATGAATTTGCTTCCGAATGTACAAAATTATTCTATCAAAATTACTGTTTATTTTATGTTGATTATTTTGCTTATAAGTCATAATAAGTTTGATTAAATGTGAACAATTGTGTGACCATAGCATGTGTAATAGAGTAAACATTTAAATAAAGCTATATTATTTTATCTAAACTAAAGTTCTAATTAATTTTGTCATAAAACTGCATAATGGAATTTGGCCACTTTTCATGATCTAGCGTGTGGCATTTTAAAGTATCTGAAATTTGCTCTAAATGAGTTTGAGTCACTCATTTTGGGAGGCAAGGAGCAACTAAATCAAATATATATTTTGTATAAGAATATTACACATTGGAGTTGGGAAACATGGCTTTTATGATAATGCGTCAATTTTTATCAAAATCGGTCTCCTTTCCAAAATGATTCCACTCAACTCACCCTACTCATTAACATGAAATATACGAAGGACATGTGTCTCTCAGGAAACCAATAATACTTCTTTCCCTTAAGAAAACTGCATAAGAATATCAAGATTTGATGGTCTGTATAGTCTAAAAAATGGGTTACTGGTGGAAAGGTTTCATTTAATTATTCAGAAATGACTCCATCTAAATTTGAAGTGGAATTTTTAAAACTTATCAAGGTCACCTTCATCTCTTACATATTAATTGAAATGACTTTTTCATACTTGTCTTTAAGCATGTAGAAGAACATTTGAAGGATCTTATTAAGCAAATTCAGTACTGAACTATAATTTCACAGTATTCATAATAATGTGATAGTGAAATAATTCATTTAATAAAAATGTTACATCATAGAAGTTACAAATAATTAAATCAAACAATAATCGTCATAATCTACTCAATGCTGTCTTAATGGTAGTTGATAATTGAGACCTGCTCATTCTAAAGTTAAAGATGCAATTTCCTTAGGAAATAGTGTTCTAGATGGGTTCAGAAAAAGATTAGATGAGCAATGCACTCTGTACTTTGCCTTCATAAATCAACGAGGCCATTAAAATCAAGTGCATTAAAATATGCAGTCAAATTTGGGCTATCACATACAGTCATCAAGCTCATACTATCAAAGTTCTGATTTGTTATATATACAAAACTTCTCATCACTATTCTATAGCAGCCTCTTTTATTCCTCTTATCACAACATGAAGCTTTCACAAGGAGGCAAAAATATCTCTCCTTCTGCCAATGTGTTACTAAAAATCCCAAAATAACAATTTTAACTAGAGCAATAAAATGCTCCCAATTACCGTGTTTTGTATTAAAAATAAATTGTAATCAAAATTATAATTAATAAAAAATAGTATATTCTCTGATATGTTAAAATCTTTTTTATGCACTGTGTTTTGATCTACTAGGCCACTCAAACCTCAAAAGGCCTCTGATTGGCCTCACAAGAGGTCAACTGTCCAGCTAGTATTTCTTACACTACCATGAAAATGAATATCCTATCAAAGGCATTTTTGTGGTGGAGCATTATAAAATCAACTTGGAATACAGTGTTAATAAAAATGAAAATATTCTCTTCTATGATAAATTTGCTTATATAATGTTTACAAATATAATTACATTAAGTATTTTTTTCATATAACCTTTTCTTGATAATGACTTACAAAAATAGTACTAATTAAAACACATTATTTAAAAAACAGTGTTTTTTAATCTGTCACCCTTAATTAACTATAATTTAATTAAAGGAGTGCTTACTTTTAGTATGTAAAATAGAAGTTTCAAAATGAATTAAAATTCAAAATAATTGTAAAATTCATAATAAATATTCTGAGATAGAGTTAATAAAAATAAATCATATCTATCTATCCATCTATCCATGTATATATGCCTAAGCAACTGAATGACTGAACAACCAAACCAGTTCACCAGTCGCTATGATGTGCACTGACCACCAGGGGGCAGATGCAGCTGTCCCCTGGTGGTCAATGCACTCCCACAGTCAACCTCCCATGGCTGGCCAAACTTCTGTGGCCCCTCCCCTCATTCCACAGACCCCAATAGGCCCCACCCAGACTAGGCAAGATGGCTCCAACTGGCCCTTATTGCCGACCAGGCCAAGGGAACCCGCCCATGCAAAAACTTGTGCACTGGGCCTCTAGTATATTATATGAATGATTAATGTAATTTTGAAATATGCAAAATTTATGTTTATAATCTTTTTCCTTAAGATATTTCCCCAACCTGGCTCAGTGGTTAAGCATCGAACTATGAATCAGGAGGTCACAGTTCAATTCTCAGTCAGGGCACATGACTGACTGGTTTGCCAGCTTGACCAGGGCATAAAGGAGGCAGCTGATTAATGATTCTCTCTCATTTATGTGTCTATCTCTTCCTCTCCCTTCCTCTCTGAAATCAATAAAAAGCATATTTAAAAATGATCTCTTATTTAGGTATCTGAAACAATCATTTCTCTTAGACTTGATCTCATTTACTTATAAAATCCACCTTATTACTTTTATTCATTTTTAACTGTGAATAATTTTTGTCAATATCAAAAATTAGAACCAAAACAAACCTTATTGATTTAGGAATGACATGGTAGATAGTTCAGAAGTTTTCTTTTGTTTGGTTTGTTTTGACCTTTTAACTACTTTGGGCTTCAAACATACTTTCTAAAGACAAAATGAAGCCTCTTATAAAATTACATTAGGGTGTAGTAACATTGGTAAATATTAATTAAGATAAATTGCTAATTTTTTTACCAGTTAGCAAAGATAGAAAAGCATCAATATTTCTCAGTGCTTGATAACCTTTTACTATTTTGAGCACTAACACATTGTAAATCAGGAAATAATTTTGTGATAAACATGAGAGAACATAAGAAAGCTTCTGTTGTGGAATAAAAAATAACTAAATCCAATTTCCGAATCAGCTGTATAATGTTACTCTGTGCAATTTGTATAATATATTTGAGTATCACTTTATAAAATTTAAAAATAAAAATAATTTTTGATTTTCAGGATTATTATAACTAAATACATTATATTTCACATAATGTATAAAAAACTTAATAAATGTTTTTATTCTCCTAATTCAGAAGGAATGAATAACTCAGTGTAATATTGGAAATAGTAAAAAATTTAATAATATTAACCATTGTTTAAATTACTAAAGTGAGCTTTATTATCTTAAAAAAAAGATACTGAGGATCTTCAGAGCTTTAGCATGAATATTATTATAACAAACTGTTCCTTTTGTTTTAAGTGAGATACTATTTTCAAATTACTTAATGTAAGGTAGTTATAAATATTACTAGTAGTCCTATGCATGAAATTCACGCACATGGGAGTATGCAGGGGGTGAGGGGGTGGGGAAAGGGTGTCCCTCAGCCTGGCCTGCACCCTCTCCACTCTGGGACTTCTCAGGGAATAACCAGGAGTCAGATATCCTTCTCACAATCCAGAACTACTGGCTCCTAACCACTTGCTTTCCTGCCTGATTGCCCCTAACTTCTTCTGCTTGCCAGCCTGATTTTCCCTAACTGCTCCCCTGCTGGATTGATTGACCCTAATCACCTCTGCCACAGCCCCACATCTGGGACCCAGAATTCCCTCCTTCAGCTGACCACAGGCACTCAGGATCCAGGTTTCCCTCCCTCTAGTCAGCCATCGGCGCCCAAGCTGGCTGCAGCAGCAGGGGCTAGTGGACAGGTGGCTTCACCTGGGATGCAGCCGCAAGTGCTGGTGCCCAGGACCAAGGTGGAAGGGTGGCTTCTCTAGCTCCCAGGCCACAGCCAGCTGCAAGTGCTGGCACCTGGGCCACAGTTAGGCAGCTTCCCTATCTTCTTTGGGATGCAGTGTGAGCGACTTGTCTGGCTGTCTGCAGTCTGGGATCACAAGGCAGGCATTTTCTTTGTCTCTCAGGCTGCAGCCATCCTCAGGTGCTGGGGTCCAGTGTTTCCATCTCCCCCAGGATGTGGGCAGGTGGACATGAGGCTTCTGCCACTGTCTGCAGCCTGGGATCACAGGGCAGGCATCATCTTTGTCTCCCAGGCTGTAGCCAGCTTCAGGTGCTGGCGCCCAACTTCTCCAACCCTCACAGGCCAGAGCAGTGGAGGGTTTAGGGAGGATGTGGGGCTGCCACCATGTTTTCAAGTTAATTTGCATACTCACTCTAAGTGTAGCAAAGTGATGGTAATTTGCATGTTTCTCTTTTATTAGTGTATATAGTAATTATTTTTTATTAGTGATCTGATTAAAATGGTATTCTCTTATTAGAATTGAAGAGCAGAAAAGTTTTTACCTTATTGAGACATTATTTGAAGACTCCAATTACTGAGTTTTCAAGAAGAATTAGTATTATCACAGGAGATATCTCATAGATAGTGGAAATAACTTAAAGACTCAGGCACTATTCTAGTTATCAATATCTGTTGATCTTTCATTTGATAGCATTTCTTAATGTACTTTATCTTCCCAAAGTATAATAGAAAAAACATATTGAGAGGCATCTTAAGAGATGCTATGCTTAAACTGTATTTCTCATGAAAACTTCTTTATTTTTCTCTTGTGGCAAAGGGACATATGGACTCCATTTGGATGAATGTGTTGAAACTAAGACTACTAATGCCATTGATTCAATTTTATAAAAGTAAAATGTCACTTTTATAAAAGTAAAATGGTGATATTTTGATCAATAAAAAATTAAAAGAAATATCACTACACATATTGTGTTTTCATTTATTAATAATATTTAGAGATTTTACCCAAATGATTTCTAAACATAGTTGAGGAAATTATACTTAATAGTTAGTTGATCAGCACATATGTACATATTTCATTGCCTTTATTTATATATTTATTTTGTGAAGTAAAGTTTCAAATTTTCTGGGTAAAAGATGAAAAACAATTTGTACAGGCCAACAATTTCAACCCAATGATTACTGAAGAAGTCTTCAAGATACTTAATGTAAATATGATGTGCACACATTATTATTGTGATTGGAGAATATGCCATTTCACATAACAGGTGACATGTGCTGGGGTGCTTTCTCTACACCAAGCATCAAATAATGCTATGAGTTTATCACTAATGATAGGTTAAAAACATTTTAATATGTCAGATAATGGCACTTAACCCAATGACACAAATGCGATTCAATCAAATAACTAATCAGAGATTTTATATTATGTTACAAAGAAATTATTGCCGAAACTGGTTTGGCTCAGTGGATAGAGCGTCGGCCTATGGACTGAAAGGTCCGGGGTTCGATTCCAGTCAAGGGCATGTATCCTGGTTGCGGGCACATCCCCAGTATGGGGTGTGCAGTAGAAGGCTGATCGATGTCTCTCTCATCGATGTTTCTAACTCTCTATCCCTTTCCCTTCCTCTCTGTGAAAAATCAAAATATATTAAAAAAATAAATTATTAAGGTAAATAAAACTCTACAGGTTGCTATCAAATAATATCCATGTTTTATGCTCACAAATATCTTCTAATGTTGATAATACATTTTTAAATTCTAAAATCACTTTGCTAATCATAATATTTTTAACACCATTACAGAAATGCAGGAACAGAGATCTAAAAATGCCACACATTTTTATCTCTACTACTTAGAAGTTGTTTTTGGTGTTGGTAAATAATTGAGATGTTAGAAGATAACATGAAGAAAGTTTTATGAGGCAGATATGTTTGATTAGCAAACATATAGTCCAATGCTTCCCATTTAGGGAAAAAAATAAAAATATAATAATGTTATTTACATTTAAAATAGGTTATTATTGCATGAAAAGTTCAAGGCCTTCAGATTATGTTCGAGCACTATATACCTTGGAATGGAAGCATTTAT
>PVJN01003102.1:0-107400 GCA_004026805.1 Lasiurus borealis | reverse complement strand
AAACACTATTTTCTGACACTTGTGACAGCATTAGATAACTATTGTCACTCCATATCTCTGCAGTCCACAAAAATAGCTTTTTTACTTTTTAGTAAGCTATAACTTACCTTATTTTTTCATAATGTGTCACACCTATGCTCCCTTACTTTGTTATAACCTCCATTTTGAGATTAGGCCAAGTTCAATTGATCAATCGATCTATCCATCCATCTATTCACACATCTATCTTTTTTCTACTTCCTGAAATTTGAGGATGTCTCTAATTAAGGGTCTTACAATAAGTGTTATTTATTATCCAGAGGACTTAGGTTAAGTATTATTGCCAACCCGGTAAGAATCACTAATTACCTGTGTAACACACACAATTCTTACTATATTCTCTTACTCAATTTTCAGTTACTCTAACTCATGCCTTTGTCCTCCCTGAGACTGAGCTGCTCAAGTTAATATGGGATTTAGCCCTGATCCCACAGTCATTGTATAGTTTTCCAAATTACTTAAATGCATATAATTTTTATTTGTTAATTATACCTCCACTAGAGTCCCGATGCACAAAATTCGTATTAGGGGCTTGGTCTTCACAGCTGTGGCAGCTGCCTCGGCCTTTGCAGCCCTGGCTACATCTGGAAGGTCATTTGGCTGTCTGGCCAAATTAGCATATTATGCTTTTATTATTATAGATAATATTGGAAAAATGCTGACAAACCAGATAGGATAAAATTAAATAAGAAAAGAGAATATTAAAATAATTGAAAAGTATAAGCACAAAGATAACTACTAGAAATAAAAGCAAAACTTTCTACTAGTAAATATCAAAAGAAATCCTATCTAATAAAAGAGTAATATGCAAATTGACCATCACTCCAACACACAAATGGCTGCCCCCATATGGTCAAAGATGGCTGCCCCAATGTGGACACAAGATGGCCACCACAAGATGGCTGGTAGGGCAGGGCAGTTGAGGGTGACCAGGGCTGCAGGGGAGGGCAGTTAGGGGTGACCAGGCCTGTAAGAGAGGGCAGTTAGGGGCAATTGGGCTGGCAAGGGAGCAGTTAGGTTTTGATCAGGCTGTCAGGGGAGTGATCAGGGAGTGATCAGGCTGGCAGGCAGAAGCAGTTAGGGGTAATCAGGTAGGCAAGCGGCTGAGAGCCCAAAGTCATGGATTGTGAGAGGGGTGTCCAGTGGCATTGGGCCTAAAGGGGCAGTCGGACATCCCTCGAGGGGTCCCAGATTGGAGAGGGTACAGGCTGGGCTGAGGGACAACCCTCTTCTCCCATGTACAAATTTTGTGCACCACATCTGTAGTTTTAAAATAAAAGAGTAAGACACCCTAGAATGTATTATGAAATTAGAATAGTAAATTATGATATACAGAACATATGATAGAGTTAGGACTAATTATATTAGTCATATCAACAAATGTGAATAGATTTAACTCATATAATTAAATGAAAATGATTTCAAATTGTCTCATAAAGCAAGTCCCAACTTTCTGCTCTTTACAAAAGTCACACCTAAAATAAAGTAATTCAAAAAGGAGGCAACAATAAAAAAGTGAGAGAAACTATAAATGGCAAATAAAAAAAGAAAAAGCAGCAGTAGTGATTCTGGTATCAAACAGAGTAAAATGCCATTTAAAACACATTAAACATAACAAAGGACACTTGTTCATGCTGGAACCCACAATTAATAAGAAATATAACATCCATGAATATCTATGAACCAAAATCCACAAAAAATACCTTTAGGAAGTAGAAACTATAGGAGATACAAGAGAATAAGAAAACTACTGTCAGTATAATTAACATCAAGTGGCAAGCAAATAGGCAAAGATATAGAAGCTATAATAATTAAGCAGATCTGTGGATCTTTATCAAATCCTACAGCCTGACAATAGAGGAAAAACTTCTTCTTATGAGCTTCTGAAAGAGTCACAAAAATTGACCTTAGATGAGCTAATTAAGAAAGCATTGTAATGTCCCATAAAGCAGAAATTTTATAAGTGACATTCTATGATTATAATGAGAGATTATTAAGAATATTAAAGCCCGGCTGGTGTGGTTCAGTGGTTGAGTGTTAACCTATGAACCAGGAGGTGCAATTTGATTCCTGGTTAGGGTATATGCCTCGGTTGTGGGGTGAATCCCCAGTTGGGGCTTGCAGAGAATCTGATTAATGATTGCTTCTCATCATTGATGTTTCTGTTTCTCTCTTCTTCTCTCTCTTTTCCTCTCAGAAATCAATAAAAAGAAAAAAGAAATCCATTCTTATAGTATAACATATTAATAGATCAAAGGAGAAAATTACACTTCCTCTACTCATGCAAAACAGCATTGGGCACAATTTTAACACCCATTCCTGATTTTAAACAAAACTCAAGAAAATAAGAATTGATGGATACTTTCATAACATGGTAAGAATATATCTTAGTCCTAAATCAGCATTTTATTTAGTGGGGATCTAGTTAAGGCAAACCACTAAGATCAAGAAAAAAAGTAGGGTGTCTTAATGGAATTCTATGCTGCAATAAAAAAGAAGGAATTCTTACCATTTGCAGTAACCTGGATGGAACTGGAGAGCATTATGCTAAGTGAAATAAGCCAGTCAATGAAGGAGAAACACCACATGATCTCATTCATTTTGGATAATAAAGAACATTATAAACTGATGAACAAAAACATAGATACAGAGGCAGTAAAGCATCAAAGAGACTGTCAAATTACAGCAGGAAGGTTAGGGAGAGGCAGGGTAAATAAGACATCAACCAAAGGACTTATATGCATGCATATAAGCATAACCAATGAACACAAGACACTGGGGGGTTAGGGTATGCCTGGGACGCGGGGAGGGCAATGGAAAGATATGTATACATGTAATGCATTAATAAAAAAATTAAAAAAACAAAAAAATAAAGCAAAAGTAGGGTGTCCTTTATGTTCACTCCCACTTTATATTGTACTGGAGAGATTAATCAGTGCAAGTTGATAAGAAAAATCAATTAGAAGCCTACACTTTGGAAAATTAACTATCTCTGTTTGAAAATGATTTAACAGTATATCTGAAAACCCATAGGGATTTAATAATACAAGGTAACAGGATATTAAATTAATATACAAAGTGAACAGTATCCCTATCATCAGTCAAAGGACATCATGGCAGCAAATCTCAATTTCAATGGCAACGAAGATTAAATACTTGGTAACAAAGTTGAAAACTATAGAAGAGAACTCTACAATACCCCTGAAAAACACGGATGTAGACTTGAACAAACAGTACAAAAATATCCTCTGTTCTCAGCTTGGATAATTCAATATCTTAAAGATGACAGTTCATCCTAATTAATGTATAAATTTAATGCAACCCCAGTAAAATTAGTAATAGGCTTTTTATGGAGATGGATAGGTTGACACTAAAGCTTATATGAAAGGTGAACATGCAAGGACTATGAAATCATGAAAGGCAAAATTGAGTTGGGGAAGGCCCCGCCCTATCAGATATTAAAGCACAGAGCCTCTATAATTTCAACGGTGTGGGACTAGTGAGGAAATAGGCAACAGGCTGGTGGAATAGAATGCAAGATCCAGAGGAAGACTTAAGAGCACACAAAACCTTAAACAGAAAAGTGGCATCTCAGATATCGGGGGTAAAGATAAACTTTTTAATAAATGTTGCTAGGACAACTAAATAGACATTAGGGGGAAAAGATATTATTAGATACATACTTTATATCATATATAAAAATAAATACCAAACATCAGGAAAGTAAATGTAAAAAAATTTAAACTTTTCAAAATCTAGAAGCAAATATGAGTGATTTCCTTTATAACCTTGGTGTAAGAAAAGGGTTTTTTACTGTGACTCAAAGTCTGTATCCAATAAAGGGGGAAAAAATAAAAGCATTTGACTCCCTCCCTCTCTCTTTTCCTCCCTTCCTACTTCTCTCCCTGCCTCCCTTCCTTCCTTATTGTGTATTTCAAAAATATTATAAGCAAAGTCTATAAAATTGCAGCATCTATCTCAAAGAATTCTATACCTGATATAGAAACAGCTTTTAAAACTTAAGGATAAAAAGGTAAAAATCATGATAGAAAATTGGGCAAAAGACATATACAAGTAATTAAAGTTATATAAAAAGTCTCCTAAATACAAGAAACTTGTATGAGAAAATGTTGACTTCACTTTCAATAAGAGAAAGGAGATTATACTCTTATATAATAAAGAGATAATATGCCTTCGCACAAGATGGCTGCCCCATGTGGTCAAAGATGGCCACCACAAGATGGCCGACAGGGCAGGATAGTTAGGGGCAACCAGGTTGGCAGGGGAGGGCAGTTGGGGCAATTGGGCTGGCAGGGGAGGGCAGTTAGGGGTGACCAGGCCAGCACGGGAGGACAGTTGGGGGTGACCAGGCTGGCAGGGGAAGGCAGTTGGGGCAATCAGACCAGCAGGGGGCAGTTAGGCATCAATCTGGCTGGCAGGGGAGTGGTCAGGGGATGATCAGGCTGGCAGACAGGCAAGCAGTTGGGAGCCAGCACTCTCAGATTGTGGGAGGGATGTTCGACTGTCGATTTAGGCCCGATCCCTGGGACAGCAGTCAGACATTTCCCAAGGGGTCCCAAATTGGAGAGGGTGCAGGCTGGGCTGAAGGACACCCCTCCCCCCAGTGCATTAATTTTATACACTGGGCCTCTAGTATTGAGATAAAATGTCTAGCCTAGCAGGCATGGCTCAGTGGTTGAGCATCAACCTATGAACCAGGAGGTCATGGTTCAATTCCTGGTGAGGGTACATGCCTGGGTTGCAGGCTAGATCCCCAGTGTGGAGTGCTCAGGACACAGCTGATCAATGATTCTTTCTCATTGATGTTTCTACCTTTCTCTACTTCTCTCTTGCTCTGTGAAATCAGTTTAAAAAATTGTCTTATGTGTAACTTTGTCAAAAACTAAAGTTCGACCACAAACTGGTGGTGAGGTTGTGGAGAAACAGTTAGTCTGAAAGATTGCTAAAGGAGATGAAAATTAAATCAACCCTTAAGACAGGGATTTAGAAATATCTATGAAGATTACCAATTTGTCCACCTTTTGATCCAACCATTCCTGTTCTGGGTATGTTCTCTGACATGCCTCCAACATATGTACACATTCCTTTATTGCAGAAATGTTTGCAATTGAGAAGTATTTTAAACAACCTATATGTTCACCTGTGAGAGTGACTGATTAAATTAATATATCTATACTAATAAAAGGATAATATGCAAATTGGTTTCAGTAACGACCAAACAGCAGGCTGCGTGGGGTGACAAGACCAGCAGGAAAGTTAGTGAGGGACAACCAAACGATTGAATAGCAGGCTACATGGGGCGACCAGGTTGGCATGGGAGGCAGTAAGGACTGACCAGGCTGGCAGAGGGAGGCAGTGAGGGGTGACCAGGCTGGCAGGGATTGTAGTTGGTGGCAATCAGGCCAGAGGGGGGCAGGGAGGGGTTACCAGGCTGGCAGAAGGGCAGTTGGGGGCAGCCAGGCTGGCAGGGGATATTTGGGAGTGACCAGGCTGGTGGGGGTGACCAGGATGGCAGGGGTGGCAGTGAGAGGCAACCAAGCCAGAGGGGGGGAGGGGCAGCAGTTAGGTTGATAAGGCTGGCAGAAAGGGACAGTTGGGGGCGACCAGGCTGGTATGGGGAGGCAGTGAGGGGCAACCAGGCTGGCAGGCAGAAGTGGTTAGGGGCTATCAGGCAGGTGAGCAGTTAGGAGCCATAGGTCCTGGATTGTGAGAGGACCAGATTGGCTGGGCTTAGAGGACCTCTTCTCTGCCCCCCTCCCCACAAATTTTATGCACCAGGCCTCTAGTATCTACATAATAGAATACTTTGTAAGCTATAAAAAATGAGGAAGACCTCTATGAATGAATAAAAAAGTGATTTCCAGGAATCTACACCATGTTATACATTCTATAAAAAGGGGAAATGAAACACATATGAATCTCTCAATTTTGTAAAATAAAAAAAACTATATGTCCTCATCTACAGAATACCTTCCACAAACCTCTCTGGATTGAACAAAATTTTGAACAAGTGTCTGAAAGTTGCAAAGACTATACATGAATAGTTCTGTTATTGTAATAAATATATGTTAAGAACATTGACAGGATGATTTTCTTCTGTCTTCAAGAAAATAAATTTTAAGCTTTTTGCATGGCATGCAAGGCCTTCCCCCTTTATCTGGTCTCTGTCTCTGTCTGGCCTTCTCTCTGTATCCTGGAACCAACCCCAACCCTTCTTCCTGACCTTTGGGACTCTGCCCAGGAGCTCCCTTTGCAGCACATGCCATGTCCTCTGCTCTGTTGTCTGCCTGGGAAATACCCACTGACCTTTCAATCTGCAGCTCGAATGTTAGTTTCTGTGGACTTTTTCTAAACACTCCCTCATCCCTCCGCCCTAAGCTTCCAGCTGCACACCAGGTATTCCACCAATGGGGTTTCTGGTACAGTTTTTTTGGGGTGCATTTTTGCTTTCATAACTGTCTTTCCTACTGGACTTTCGGTTCCCTGAGAGCAAGAACTATATCTTAGTTATCCATGTATCACCCCACAGACTCAGAGCAAGTGCTTAAAAATGATTATTGGACTTTTATCATCATCATCATCATTGTCATCATCATCATTGTGCTCACTTCCCCACTCTGGACTTCAGTTTCTTTTTTTCTCCACCAGAAGAAAACGGTACAATCTGTAAGCTTCCTTCCCAAACTACTTTTTAGGCTTGCCATCCACAGCGCCAGGACTGAGCAGGAGGACAGCCGAACAAATTATCCCCTAATAGGGGTGTCAGAAGTGCGGTTCTTCTGAACCTTGTGGAGAGAGGTTTAGACCTTGCACCAGGGACTGATGACTCTCAGGTCTAAGCCAGCCTCAGTGAGAGCGCCCTGCATGCCTCCCTGCACAGCTCCTCTCTGACCTCAATGATCCCTGCTCTCCGTGAGCATCCTTTGAGCTGTAATTACTAATTGATGTTTGTAAAGTCTTTGAAATTCTCAGGTGACAGATGTAATCAGACGCCAATTTATTATGATAATTGTGATTAGTACAGCTCTTCATTATTTGTTGATGCTAATGGCAGGGCCAGCAGGTGTTTGAAGATTGAGAGGGGGATGGAGGCTGGCCACGTGTGGTGCGAGAGAGAAAAAAACATGGATGTGTCGGGGATTTGAAGTCTGTTAGGGACGCCTGCTGGTTGCAGTCAAGACAGATTCCACTTTGTGGAGTTATGACTCAGCAGGAAGCATGGTGCTGAATGCACAGGGCTGCCTGGCAGCATTTTTATTTATTCTAAAAAACCTATTTGTACTGATTTCAAAGTGGAAGGGAGAAGGAGAGAGAGACAGGAACATCAATGAGGCGAGAGAATCATTGATCAGTTGCCTCTTATGCTCCCCACACTGGGGATTGAGCCTGCAACCCGCGCATGTGCTCTGGCCGGGAATAGAACCATGACAGCATTTTCACATGCACAGGTTCAAATCCAGCTTGGTTTCTTGATTTTGAAATGAAGATACATGCCTCCCTGTTCAGCTCCTCTTGTTGGAGAATGGGTTTGAGATAAGGAAGGATGATTTGGTAAGACAAATTAAGAGGCTGTTGGGGTTTCCCAGGCAAGAGAGAATGGTACTCAGCATCAGGATGGTGACACTGAAGATGAGAAAAATATATGGATTGGAGAAAAATTTAGATTGTAGAACCAGAAAAATTTGGAGAGAACTGGATGGATATAGAAGTTGAAGTGTTTTGGCCAATCCGCCCTTCTGAGATAGTAAAGACTTAGGAATGTTTTTGGAGGGAAGAACAATGTAAAAGACGAAACTTGACCAAAATTCAGCCTCTAGCAAGAGTCCACAGAAGACCTGTCTCATTTCTCCACCTGTCTTTCTATAAGTACAACATTCCTAACATTCTTTTGAAATTTTTCTCTCCTCAATGGGTCCAGGGTGTCTCTTGATATCTCTGTACATCTGGACTTCACTGATTTTATTTCTCCTCCCTGAATTCCCTCTTCCTGCATCCTGCCCACAGTCTATTCAAATTTGATTGATAGGTTAAAAATCTCTGTGCACCCATAGATTTCGCTTGTTTTTTCTTTCATGCACCTCCACTCTCTGCCTCATACAAACCATCTATGATATTCTAGTAATGATAGCTAGCAATGTTTATTGCCCGCCAATCACCATGATAGAAATTTTTATACATTGTATCATTTAATATTTACAAACATTTTTATAAAGTTGACACTAAGGACATTAAAATTGTCCAAATGAGAATGAGACTCAGGAGAGCAAAATTCACTTGTGTAAGTTCATATACATGGTCAGCACTAATCTATGCAATAGGAAAACAGGAAAGATTCCATACTATTCATTAAAGATTCTGAGGGGAAAGAAACTTGAGATTCATTAATCTTACTTAATAGCATTAATTAATAGCATCAAGGCCATTATATAGCACAAGAAAGAGACAGAGTCCTTGAGTATAAATTCTAGTTTAATATTATATTAAAACATTGGTGGGGTGTTTGAAAAAACTTGGAATTATGATACTAGCTGGTTTCTCTCAGGGCCCCCCATATATGATTACACACACGTGCGCGTATACATATACACATACATATGTATATATTATATATATGAATGACTATGTATATGATGTCATATATATGTTTGGATAGGGCCATCAATATATATATATATATATATATATATATATATATATATGTACATATATATATATATATATATACACACATCAATATATATATATACACACACACACACACACACACATATATATATGTATATATATATAAATTTTATATACTTATAGGATGTCATATATATGATAAAACCCCCTTTTGAGATCTCTCATGAAAAATATGTAACTTTCTGTCTGAGAAGAGAAGCTATGCTAACCTGCCATATGCCCCTTCCTCTTTGCTTTGGCTTTCCAGGAAACTCAAGAGTAAGAGATAGTGTTCTATTTCACTAACTACCTATACTAGGCCTCTGGTGCAATAACTTTTCTTCCATTTAGATTCTAAAGCTACTTTAAAATTTTGCTTTAATTGCACATGAATAGATACACATTCATATATATGCATATACGCACATGCTAAGATATTTATATGTATGTACATAGACACATATGTTGAATTTGCACACACATGTATATGTTTAGAACACCTTCATTTGAAAGGTGCTGAGGAATATGCAGAGTAATCACACCTACTGTTCCACCTCGCAAGGACCCCAGTGAGCTTGGGAGGGCACATCTCATCCCCATGTGACAGATAGGAAAACTGGAGTCCTAGTATTCAGTTCATGTGGTGGAAATATGGCAGAGCCAGTACTTAAACCCATATATCCAGTTTCCAAATTCAGAGATTTTCCCCTTTTCATCATTTGGGGACCAATTGGGCTGAACTTCACAGAGACTCTCAGTTTGGATGGGGCCTGATGGAGGCAGAAAGCTGCATAAGGAAACTTAGGCTGCTACTTCCATGAGCCTTCTGGGGACAGAGTCTCAAGCACTGATGCCTCAAGACTCAGGCTGACAAGATTATCAGCTGTCAACATTTGTGTAACCTTCATTTCCTTCTCCAAATGAGTTTAAAGTATATTTGCATTGAAAGGAAAATGTTCTTGGTCCCTCAGGTCTCATAACATGATAATAAAATCCGCAGGAACTGTGTGTGAGTGAAAAAAATAAATTAGCAACCTGGGAGAGCTCATCTTGGTATTTGTAGAAGATGACACTCAGGGAATTTCTCTCTCACCTGGAAGGAGGAGTTTGAGACCCAACAAGGTGTCAACAGAAGTTCAGAGCTTTCATGAGCAGGTGATGTCTCAAACGGTAGAACAGAGGCCTGGAGGGCTGGGGGTTCCCAGGAGACAGGCTCCATTGAGGACTAGAAAGGAGTCCCAGGCATGAAACGTAGGATCTGCTGACAAAAGCTGGAAGGGGGCATTTCATACCACACCAAGGCTTCCAGAATTTGTTATAAAAAGGTTGTGATGATAACCTTGGGTTCCAAATAACTACTTCAGTCCTCTTCTCCACTTCTGTAGGGCTGCTACAGAGCTAATAAACCCCAGAAATATGCTCCTGACAGGATTATGGCAACAACTCAGAAGAAGAATATGGGTAGGCATTTGGTTCACAGTTTTCTGTTACCTTGGCTCAGCCACTGATAAGTGGGAGAGATCTGAGGTTTTCTAAAGCCTCTCAACTGCACTGCATGTGGGACTTGGAAGAACCACTGTCTTTCAAGGTGGGGCAGTATCCCAGGGGGCACTTGATGTTTCATAACATATCTCCATGGAGGCAAAGAGAAAATGCTGTTTAAAAGTCCCCTTTTATGTCCATCTCAGAGGGAAGGCAGGTTTGGGTGGCTGGATGGGAAGAGATCAACCAAAGACCTTGTTTGCATATATACATAACCCATGGATACAGACAATAGCGCAGGGAAGGTCTGGGGTGGGGGCGGGCTAGAAGGGGTCAATGGGGAAAAAGGAGGGAAATATGTAATACTGTCAACAAGAAAGATGAAGAAAAAAAGTCCTCCTTCAGCATGGAGTAACTGAGGGTCTGTGACATCCCAGGGTGCTTCTGGCAGTCCATACACCCACTGATTTAAATGGAGTCACTTTGTTTGTGACACCAGTCAGGAGAAGTACAGGGGAAAGCACCTTGCTTACCATCTGGGGTATAGCAGGTGCTCAATAGAAAGTCCTCAGGACTTGTGGTAGGAGGTATATAGATGCTTCAAGATGGATTCTGGGTGTTATGGGAACTTGAAGGGAACGCTTAGGTATGATGAAGGAGCGGGGTGGCCATTAGAATGTTCTCACATATCCCTCTTCTCCCTGTAGGTTCATAGCTGGAATGTACTGCCTCAGTTTTGGAAGCCAAGCATGGCCACATGACTCGCCTTGGCCAATATAATGTCTAAGTGTTGCATATCATCTTTATGTGGAAGTTTTTTAGTATCAGTTACCCTACTTGCCACATTTCTCTTTCTCTGCCCTGGCGATTGTCAAATGGATTTTCCATTAGCCTGAGTTCCAGTGTGACTATGATAAGCAGAGCCCTCTGCGGACTCATTGTGGACATGTAGGAGGACTGACACATATTTTCCTGGTAATACACTGAGACTTCATAGTTGTTTGTTACTACAGTGTAATTGGTTAGAACTTTATCCTAAGCCAGGAGATATTGTGTGTGGTCTTAGCTCTAGCCCACTTGAGTGTGGGTCCCCCACACCTCCTTATTCCATGGTCCACCTGATTTTTTCTCACGTGACATGTGAATTGTCAATAAACTAAAAAGAAAATGAAGACATGGGGTTGGGAGGGGCAAGATCATACCCAAAAGACAAAATCAATTGTGTTAAAAGATTCAATAGGAACACCTGTCAGGCTTTATACCATGTATGAAAAGTTAAGGAGAATAAAGCCTGGGGTGGGGTTATAAAGCATGGGTAAGTCAGGACAGTCAACAGCTTTTGACATGGTTCAGGAAGTCTTCCAGACATAGGAAGGTATGTGCATCCATGTGGAGCTCACTGGAAGAATCAGGATATGCCAGGTAAGGATGCTCCAACTCCACCCCCTTCCCAGAGCAAGGGAAAAAAGAATAAATATTACAATAAACTGCAATAGACACCTTACATGCATTGTGTCATTTACTCAAATGACACAAATTTGGGGAGGTAGATCACAAATCACATAAGATGTCATGAGATGTTAAGTTACAGCTATAATTCAAAGCCCAGTCTGTTTGATGTCCAGGTCTCAGCTCCATCCATCTCCCTATGCCATAGAAAATCCACCAATGTGAAAAAATTTTTAAATAGTCCTTGAAATAAAAAAACCCACCACCACCAACAACAAGAACAAAACAACAAATAGTCCTTGGACACAACTAAATACAGTTTCTTTCACTTCATTCACAGGCACAGGTTTTCCCCTCTAAACTAGATCTACCTAGATTATCCCAACTATTATAATATGATTACACTACAAACATGATGACCCATTCAAAACAACATCTGGCTTCCAACTGCTCTCAAGAGGCGACTGAGTCTAGGAGCTGGAAGAGGCCATGAGAGAAAAAGAACAGCCACCCTTCTTTCTCACTTCATTTATTTAGCTCACCATTTGGCAGAGGCATCACCCGGGTGAAATGTGTCTCCATATGATAACATGTATATGGCCAAGAAAGAGTTTTCTCTCTGCATAGAAAGAACACACACAACTGCATGCTCCACAAGAGATGGCTTCTGATAGATAGCTGCATGAATTTGCCACACTTGTTTTGCATTCAACCGTTAATTACGGTCTTTTCAACTTCACAATCATGGCTAATGATAGTGGGGAAACAGAGAACAGTAGAGTCAGCAGACCGCATTGTGAGAAGAGTGGGAAAGAAACAATACAAAACTGCTCCCACCCACTGTTTACAACCGAGACTGCTACTCTGGGTGCCATTTGGAGGATCTGGAGGAAATCAAGGCTGCTCAGAAACCTGGAGTTTTGGAAAAGAGACAGCTGAGGAAAAGTTTTACTACTCTAATGGAAGGAAAGTCCTTTAGGGCTCATCTATCTATGGTGGAAATAGCTCAGAACCACATCTCTCATGCTACAGTGAAATTCAGACTGTACTCACACTTACTACTTTTCAGTATTCAAGATCATTTTTCAATTCACTCTCAAATAAGTATTACTATTTTAATTTTATAAATGAGAAAAATGAGACTTAGAAACAACAAGAAACAATTTGTAACCTCATTCATTCATTCATATAATGATGCTGAGGATCTAGTATGTGTTAAATATTGTATTCAGTATGGAAGATACAGCAGCAAACAAAACAGAGTTCCTACCCCCTGGAACTCAGTCTAACAAAGGAGGCACATACTATGCAAAAACAAGTGCGATTACAAAACACTGAGCATTTCAAAGACAACAAACAGGTTAGCAAGCGAGTGAGTACTGGTGTGGATGAATCTTAGATAACATAGGTAAGGAGTTTCCGGAGGATGTTCTATTAATGATGAAGTCTGAAAAATGAGAAGGCATCAGTTCTTCAAGGAATAAATAAAAGAGATCTGGGCAAGATAACAGCTTGTATGAGCACCCTAAGTGAGAAAGATATCTTGGGATATTTGAGAAATAATGTCTTAGAAAATGATCACGAGAAGATACACGGTTCAAATGTAGCAGGCAAACCTATATCTGAAGTATAATATTAAGTCTGTCTATGAGAGAACAGGACACATAGGATGAAAAAGAAACAGAAATCATACCCTGTGAGAAACAGAAATAATTACATATTAAGTATCAATAAGAAATGGCCTAGGTGGCCAGGGATGGTAGTTGGTGCTGTCATATTTCTCCAAAAGGCTGACATGGGAAAAATATTTGATTTGTTCAAATCAATACAAGTGCTCAAGTGGAGAGAGTTAAGGAGACAGAATTTGGCTTTATAGAAGAAAGAAAGTGCTGATAATTTTACCGGCTCCCCAGAGAATTAACTCTCTCTCCAGAGAATTGCAGCCGTCAAGCTGAGCCTATTATTATGACCTGCCAAAAATGCTTTATTGGAGATATCATGTTGAATTCTAGTCTAGTCTAGATGACACTTCAAAATCCATCCAACTCTAGAATGCTACAGATCTCTAAGATAGTTGTATTCAGAACAAATGGTTACAATAGGCCCCAGCCACAAGAAAGATAGGTACTTAGAATTCAGCACCAAGGACAGTACCTGGCAGCTGGGACTGACCCTGGTAGTCAGATAGAATACTAGTATTATTTCACACATTTATTTATTTTTGGTTTCTCCGCTACTAGAATGTAAATTCTATTAAGACAGAGAGTTCTTTGTTTGTCTGGTTTACTACTTTATTCTCAACACTTAGAAGTATGTATTTTATTTTTACAAATAGTATGAGTTTGCTAGATATTTACTTAATATTATCTCTTTAAAAATACGTTTTTATTGATTTTAGAGAGAGAGGACAGGAGAGGGATAGAGAGAAATATCACTGAGATAGTAACATTAATCGGCTGCCTCCTGCATGCCCCTTACTGGAGGTTGACCCACAACCTGGGTATATACCTTGACCTTGCCCTGACCTTGGAATCGAACTGGTAACTTCTTGATTCATGGGTTGACACTCAACCACTGAAAAACACCTCCAGGTTAACATCTCTTAATTGCTTATTTAAAGTCCCACAGTTAATATGGTTTTGTGTGTAGACAGTGTGATCGTAAAGGCTGAATATTTAGCCACTCTGCTAAGCTGAAAAATCATCTTTAATATCCATAGAATAAAGATATCTGGACCTTAAAATTCTTACCCTGCTCTGACTGAAACTTGCAGGTAAAGTTGGGAGTAATGAACTTGATTGATAAGGAATTATTTAATTGTGACCACAACTACCCTGCAACAAATGTCCTTTATCCTTTCCTGTAACTTGTTTTAGTTTAATATAATTTGGCTTCATCCTTTGTTTTTAATCTTTTGGTATCAGGGGTTTGCTGAATTCCAGGTTTTTACTTGACCCAAGGTATATTTTCCACCTATTTTTGAGGGGAGGAAAGCACTACTTAAAAAAATCAAATCTAATGCATTTGTCTTTTGGCTTACTTTATAGTTGCTTATTTTTATGTTTACTTATAGTTTTCTTTGTTTCTCCCCCTTTTCTTTGTAGGTTGTTTTCTGGCTTTTTAATGATAATTTTGAAGACTGTCTTTATGTTTAAAAACTATACCTTAAAAATTCTCAGTATCAAAAATAAAATAGCAATATTTATTTCATCTTGTCTGAAGTGGGAAACCTAGCAGATTTTTATTTAGACTCATAAATCCCCTAACCCTTTCTCAGTTTCTATTGACATAATAGTGAATTGCAGACCCAGATCACAATTGTTATTATTTTACATTACACATGGTCTCTTTAAGTATTAGTTTTTATATTAACCTTCTCTTTTGTAACATTTAGAGAAGTATTTAGCATCAACACTATATACAATTAGTGTCCGTGCTACTGTAGGTCATTTTATCCCATATTTTTCTACTTTTGATTTCTTTATTTTGATTCTTTGCTCAGCCAAATGCTCTCTGAATGATTTATTAGAAGCAGGGCCTGCGGGAGCCTGTGGATACTGAAAATGTCTTTCTGATGTATTGGCACCAGAACAACAACTTGGCTGATACGGAATTTGTGGGTTATACCATTTCGACTCAAAAGTCTTCCAGGCTTAACTGCACTGTGTGCTTGCTTTTTGATGTGAAGAAATCTGAGAGGGGCCAGGCAGGGATTTGTCAGACTGAGAACAGCTTTTCTGCTCCTCTGACCTTTTCACACAAACCCTGTTCAGTAAAACTTAATACTAAGTACAGTAATTGGAAGCAGTGTGGAATCTCTCTCTTGCCAGAAAAATGCAACACTGAAAATATAACAGCTCCTCAGCTTTCCTCTCTGTCCCTGTGAGGCCAACTGCACCCTCAGGACACCTAGCCCAAGCACTTTTCTGGTTCCATTCCTGCTCGTGTGTCATTACTGCAAATCTTAGATCCAAAAGGGGAGCACAGATGGTGTGGGCTTGAAAATACAAATTATTACTGCTTATTGATGAGCAAGGCCTTGCTTATCTTGGAAGGGGTATTAGAAACTGCTTCCTGGAACAGCGAATTGCAGAGTGGGGGGGGGGGGTCTTCATTTCCAATGGCAAAAGCCCATATCTTGAGAAGGGGACTATTTGGGGAGCAGAACCTCCAGAAGTCCTTCTTCAACTGCTCTTCAGCTCAGGACCAACAGTGCTCCTTTAGGGTCTGTTTGTCAGTGTTTGAGTTCTATAGTTTGGGTCACTTGCTGGGTTCTTATGAGCATCGTAGTAGGAATGGAACAGAGTATGAATTGAGTACAGCTATTACTCCTCCTCACAGCATGAAAACCCAACAGCATCTCCTGACATGTTGCCAAGAGCAGGAGAGCCACGCCTTCCCAGAGCTGTGCTGAACCAATAAGCTGGCCAGTATGAGATGCAGAGAATCGGGAACAAGGTGGGCCCCAAGATGCTTCTTTCCATCTTCATGTCCTCCCCACGCCCCGCTTTGCTCAATACATCCGTGTTTCACGCAGAGGGAAAACCAGATGGGCAGGTGGAAGGCAGTTTGGCTGCTTCTCTTTGTAGCTTTATACTCTATGTGAGGCGTGTTGTTTGAACCAGGAGTAAATGTGGAACTGAAATACCAATGTGGAATTTAAATGGGTCTGTGGACATTTTAAATGTTAATTAGCTCCTCAACCCAGGTTTCTCACAAGATGATGACTGCCACCAGAGCCTGCACAGGCTCTTCACACTTCACCAAATCTGCTTTGTCTTAGCTTCCCCTTCTCTCCAGCCGCACTGGGGACATGGCACCTGCTCCACTCCCTTGCATCTCTATAAGGGCACATCTACATAACCTTAATATGAGCCAAAGAGGCCTAGCATATATCAGTTGTTCATTATAATTTGTTGAATGAAATATATTAACCTGGAGTATGTCCACAAGGCATCCTATAGAGAAAAGATACACTTATGTCATAAGAGGGACTAACGATATTGAGTTTGCAGAAAATAAGACCAGATGGATGTGTTGTGCAGAGGGGAGGTGAGTAGTCTTTTCTGCAATGGAAAGTCTTTTCTGCACCTAAGAATATGGACCAAAAGCAATGCATAGAAGCTACAATAAAATATATATTGTGTCCAACAAAAATACTTGACATGCAAAAAAGGTTACTTTGTCTTTGGGAAAAATTTTTTTTTCCTAATGGGACTAACGCTAATGGTAAAAGAACTAGTATCCACTGATTAACTAAAATATGCTTATACATTCACAGATATCAAATTGATAGGTATTTTATAGATGAGGAAATTCAGATTCGGGCCATGTGCTTTGCCCAACTGAAACACAAATTTTTAAAAATCATTTAATACAGCGATCTACAATTTTTTTTCTGTAAAGGTTCATATAGTAAGTATTTTAGGTTTTATGGGGCATAGAGTCTCTGTGTCAACTCCTCAGCTGTATGGTCACAGCATCAAAACAGTCATAGACTATATAAATGAAATGTCAGTGCTGTAGTAAAGACAAAATAAAACACCCTATTTGCACAAAAAATAAAAATAAAAAAGGATGGGGCTGAAGTTGCACTGCCTTCTCAGATGAGAAAGGAAAAAATAAATACAAAGAAGATGAGCAATGGCCTCCATGTGGCCATACTTACTCCATTGGCTTTGCTGAGTGCTTGGAAGTAGATACTGTAGCTTTTAAGAGGGGAAAGAGGAGGGTTCCAGTAGCCATTGTACGTCTTGTTGTCACCCACTGTGAAGGGCTGTGTGACAGGCAGGTTGGCGGGCTTCAACTCAGCAGCAAAGTAGTGTAGAGAATCCAGGCTGGAGGCGTTCCTATAGCTCACAGGCACCGAAAAGCACTCAATGATGTCAGCTGCCCGCCGTGATTTCTGAAGTCTTTCCTCCTTGACAACCAGCTGGTAAACACTGGGCAGGAGAGAGAAGAGGCAAATGAATGCTACCAGGTGGGATGAACTTGCTGGTCATTATCAGCACCTCTCTCTGCAACCAAACTTCCCTCCTGAGCTCCAGACTTATAAACCACTGCTTTGTAGAAATCTACCTCCATTTAGATGTCCCAGAGCCAGCTCACGCTGGATAGATCCTTAAATGCAACTCTTCCCTACAAACCTGCCTGCTCCCCGACATTTCTTCCTTAGTGAAGGGTAGTGTTGTCCACCAAGTGGCCAGATCTTGCAGTTGGGGCTCATCCTCAATTCCTACTTCTTTATACTTCACTCTACACCTCGGATCAATAAGCCCTGTTTACTTGACATCTGTAATCTGCACTTGCTCCTCCGCCTTCTCCTCCTCCCACTCATAATGTGGAGGATGGGCACTTACCCAACTCTTACCCAGACTCAACTATTCTCTTTGTCTCTAATTAATTTGATCAATTAACCAGTCAATCCATTGATCTTCCTAATCATATAGCAATGTCTCCCTTTCAAACACTGTCTTAAGCTGTCCATTATTTCAATGACACAATCAAAACTCCCCATTCTGGCATTTGGGACACTTTGTGCCTGGCTTCCAGTCCACCTTTTGGAAGTCTGATCAAGGAAAAGAGAAGAAACAGCACATGCAAATTGTGCAAGTTTCCTGGCCCTAACCCATCTACTTTAGGAAGCGGTACGGGAAGAAAGAAAAAGAAAGTGGGTATTGTTTTTGTTGATTGTAATACCTTCATCCCATTATTAGTGCCTTGAAAATAGATTTATCTAAGCTCTTTTTATCTCCCTGGTAATGATAAAATCATATTTAAATGAGAATAATCCCCAAGAGTCATATTCTAGTGCAAAATAAGTAGCTGCAATAAACTAGTTAAGATTATTTATAAACCAGAGGCCCAGTGCATGGCATTCATGCACTGAGGGAAAGGGGAAAGGGGGCAGGAGGTGGGGGGTAAGAAGTCCCTCAGCCTGGCCTGTGCTCTTTCACAGTCCGGGGGCCCTCAGGGGGTGTTGCACTGATGGCTTAGGCCCACTCCCTGCTGTCAGTCGGACATCCTTAGTGCTGCCATGGAGGCAGGCCGCTGTGTTTGCCAGCCCTCAGCACGGCTTGTGGCTGAGTAGCGCTCTCCCTGTGGGAGCACACTGACCACCAGGGGGCAGCTCCTGCATTGAGCATCTGCCCCTTGGTGGTCAGTGCGTGTCATAGTGACCAGTCATTCTGCTGTTAGGTCGATTTGTATATTACCCTTTTATTATATAGGATAACAGAGATTTTTTTTTTCTGTAGTAGAAATATCCCTATAACGTGAGAAAAGAACTTAAAATGCTCACCTCACAACAGAGTATTTGCTCACCCATTTTCCCTCCTGTGACATCTTCTCTATCTCTCCCAACCAAAACACAGAGATTTATGGTCATATTTTCTGCATAACTTAACCTTCTTTTAGGGCCCTGAAAGCTATGCTGCTGTCCCACCTCAATGTATAAGGTCAAGGAGAGTTTGAACCTCCTGTCACCTCCTGGTTCTGGTGTTCTCCCTGCAGCTCACCTTCAATGCTATGGTGACTGATACCATCCTCGTCTCCCCAACCTTTCAGACCCAGGCTTGCCAGACACTTTCATCCTTTAGTTTCAGTAGCTCCTGAGACAAGAACATCCTACTCCGGTCCCAAGTTATAAGACCCCTGGCCCCCAGAGAAGACAGTTGCCTCAGGCACCTTTAAGAGCAAAGCTTGCAGGAATTCCTCTGTAGACTTTAGAGAGCCCTGCCACTAGTCCGTCATGCTTCCTTCAATTCTTGAACTAATGGCTTAGAATGATCACTTCTGCTTCACTGAGAGAGACCAGGACCCCATCAGACACATCCATCCATCACTGACATATCCTGTGGCCCCCTTTCTATATTTAGGGAAGATGTGTCCAGCCAAGAGCTATATGCGTTTAGAATGCTGACACCAGATGATGGAGGGTGTCAAAGTGGAAGGCTGCCTGACTTCGGAAGGGAACCTTTGGGCTCATGTTCTCCCCAAAACAAACTTGTTTTAGTTCAAGTTCTCCCAGAATCAGGATCTCAGCCAAGGTTTCATTGAAATGATGTGTTGTTAAGAAAGTGGACCCAGGAGAAACCAGTAAGGGAATAAGGAAGAGAGGAGGGAGCCAAATAAGATTGTGATTTCCAGCAAAGTTCCAGTCTCAGCCTGGTCCAATGGGGAACCCTGGAATATAAACAGTACCCCAGAGTTAACCTCATCTCAACCCAAGGGCATTGGGGCCTGCAATACCAATCGGTTAGTAGTTATGTACTCCACTACAGAGACAGAAACTCCCAGGCACTCCCCAGTCCATGTCGGGGGTAGAACCGGTGACTGTAGTAGTCTAATGGGGAACACTGGAAGAAAGTCACAACCGAGAGCCATTCGCATCAAAGCACATAGAAGCTGGTGATCAGCACCCACATGACCCCTATAGGACACATGCGACTTGTATCGGAGCAAAGATCCAGGTGTACAGGGTGGATTTCAACCTTAGTTTCCAGCCCCACTCAGCTGAGGCACAGGGGGATGTCCCATCATTCACGGTGACTTTTCCACCATGATTATTTTCTTATATGATACCATGTGTTCACTTGTAAACTTGTTTTACTTTTATGCTTGTATAAGAGCCACAGGTACAAGGAGTTGGTAAATATGTGAAATATAAAATATCTAAGTGATTGTAAAACTAAAACAGTTCCAGGCCAGTGAAAGTCCTGCCAGGCAGCTCCCACATCCTTTAGTGGCTCCATCTGTCACTGAGCACCAGTCGCTTGCTGGCACCACAAGGTGACCGGGGCTTACCTGTGCCCTTTTTACCAAGATTTTAACCAGGCATTTCTCCAAAGAAGACATTTAGAAGGAAAGATCTGGGTATCACGTGAGCTCATGGCTACCGTGATCCCACTGTTTTTATGCTCAAATATTGGACAGAAAAAAGAAATATTTTTTAAACATCAAAAATGTATACTGATTGTTCCGACTGATATCGCCAATTCAAATCCCAAACCACAAGAGTCTTCTTCATCATCCCCATTCCATATTTGTTTTCCTTTTCTTTTTTTAAAAAGTTTTTAAAATTTATTTTAGAGAGAGTAGAAGGGATAGAGAGAGAGAAATATCAGTGTGAGAGAGAAACACTGATCGGCTGCCTCCTGCAGTTTAGGCATGTGCCCTTAACCAGGAATGGAACCAGCAGCCTCTCATGCATGGGACAATGCTCCATTAACTGATCCACACTGGTCAGAGTTGTTTTTCCTCTTTCCTACAGTGAGAAGCCTCATTTCCAACACCAACATTTCCACTCATAAACTCTCACACAATACGCACAAAATTATTGTAATGAACTCATCAATGCCACAACCAACCTTAGTACTCACAAGTAAAGTTTACAACTTCTGCCCTGTCCTGCTCTAGCTGCTTCCCAAACAAGTCAGTCCCAACCTCTTAGGTAGGGAGGAACAAGGCAGGTCCCTGTAGGTGACAGCGGAAGCCCTGTGGGAGCGGAAGCCCACCCAGTGTCTCTGACTCCTGTGCACGTGATTTGCGAGGTCAAAACTAGTTTTAGCATAACATTAAGACATTCGTTGTCTTTTGCACATTCAGTCTCTCGTACAGATGCTGTGGAGTTCTTGCACAGCCATAGAACTCCATAACCACACGGGCTGAATTCTCTCCATTTTCCTCAATCAAGCAACATAATGCAATAGTTTGAATGCAAAAAACAGATATAGAACCTAGCAGCCTTCTAGTCCACTGGATACTGGAGGTTAGCAAAAATGGAAAACACTGCTACACTTCTCACTAAATCACTACATCAAATTAATTGTTTTCATAAAAATATTTTATTGATGCTAATATGTAATGGGTTCACTACTACTATTTTCAGTAAAATAACTTTTATTTAAAGTTTTGTTAAATGAATCAATATTTTAAAACATTTCTCAGTTGTGTTTTCTAACATGGTAAATTGATATATGAATATTAGGTATTACCATACATAAATTAAACTCAAGATTTTTAAAATTTTGTTTGTATCCTTTGACTACTCAACAACCCTGGCAACCACCAATTTTCTTTCTGTCTTAATGAGTCCATATCCTATGAGTTGGTTTTCCAGTATTATTGAGGTATAATTAAAAAATAAAAATCATACCTATTTAATGTGTGCAATGTGAGGCTTTGATATATGTATACATTGTGAAATTATTACTACAATCGAGCTAATTAATATACCCCTCACCTCACTGTGTGTGGTAAGAATACTTAAGATTACTCTCTTAGCAATTTTCAAGTATAAAATGCAGTATTTACAGTTCTCCAGAACTCACTCATCCTGTCCAAGCCCTGGACCAACACTTCCCCATTTCCTCTACCCTCCAGCCTCTGATAACCACCAGGCTCTATTCTTCTTTTATGAATTGGACCATTTTAGATTCCACATATAAGAGAGAGAGTGCAATATTTGTCTGACTTATTTCACTTAGTATAATGTCCTTCAGATTCATTCTTGTTGTTACAAATAGCAGGTTTCCTTCTTTTTTAAAGTCTGAATAATAATACATTGTTATTATTATTATGACACAGGATTTAAGATCAATATACAAAAATCAATCATATTTTTATCTTAGGAAGGAAAAATCTGAAAAATGAAATTAAGCACTTGCATTCACAATAGTATAAAAAGGATATTTAGAAATACATTTAAATAAAAGAATATCTGTACAATGAAAAGTAAAAAACATTGCTGGAAAAAATTTGAAGATCTAAGTAAATGTAGATATATTCATGTTTATGGGTTGGAAGAGTCAATTTTGTGAAGATGGAAATTCTCAACAAGTTTATCTATAGATTAAAAAATTTTATTGAAATTATTGGGGTGAGATTGATTAATAAAATCATATATGTTTCGGGTATACTATTTCTATAATATACCTGTATATTGTATTGTGTGTTCACCACTCAAAGTCAAGTTTCCTTGTGTCACCATTTATCCCCCTCGTTACCCTCTTCGAACTCCCCCAACTCCTCCTTTCTCTCTGGTAATCACCACACTGTTGTCTGAGTCTATGATTTTTTTTTCTTTTTTGCTTATCCCTTCAACTTTTTCACCCAGTCTCCCAACCCCTCTCTCCTCTCTATCAGAATCTCAGAACACTTTTCTAAAAATGAGCAAGCTGATACTAAAATGTACATGGCAATGTGAGGGTCCATAATAGAAAAAACAATTTAAAAACAAAAACAAAGTTGGAGAACTTACAGTTCCGAATTTCATACTGTATGCAAATCTATATAGTAATAGATATAAAATAGATTTATCAATCAATTAAAGAGAATTGAGAGTCTGGATATTGATTCTTGACAAGGTGCCAAGATAATTTCATGGTAAAAGAAAAATATTTTAAGCAAATGATGCTAGCTCAATTAAATATTCATATAAAAAATCTAAATTTAAATTCACACTACATAAGAAGTAATAGATCTAATAGATCATAATTTAACAAAACCAATAGATCATGGTCATAAATAAGATAAACTATAAAACTTCTAGGAGAAAATCTTCATGACCTTTGATTTAAAAAGGCGTATGTTGATACAACACCAAAATCATCAGCCATTAATGGGAGAAAAACACATAAATTGGATGTCATTAGACTTTTAAAAAATTATGCTTCAAAATACACCATAAAAAGACAACTTACACATTGAGAGAAAATATTTGCAAATCATGTGTATAGGACTTACATCCAGTTTACGTAATTATAATTTAATAATAATAAGACAAACAACCCAATTAAAAATTTGCAAAATATTTGACTAGACATTTCTAAATATGAAATACAAGTGACTAACAAGCTCATGAAAAGATGGTCAACCTCATTAGTCACTAGGGAAAAGTAAATTAAAACCACAATGAGAAACCACCACGCACATTCACTAGAATAGCTTATCAGTAAGAAGACAGGCAATAGCAAGTGTTGACAAAGATATGAAAAAATTGGGATCCTCTGGGGAGAAAAACGGTCCAATCACTTCAGAAAATAATCTAGTAGTTCCTTGAAACGATAATCAAAAAGCTACCTTTCACCCAGCCATTGCTATCCTAGGTTTCTACCTAAGAAAAATGAAAAAAAAAAAAAGGCCTACACAAAATCTTGTCTACACATGTCAATAGCAGAATTATTCATAATAGCCAAAATACTAAAACAATCTATATGTCCATCAGCCGGTGAAAAAGTAAGCAATATGTGGTATATCCATATAATGAAATACTATTCAGCAACAAAAGAAACAATGTACTGATACATTCTACAGTGTGGATGGAGTTAAAAATCTTTACGCTAAGTGAAAGGAGCCAGGTGCAAAAGACTATCTATTGTATGATTCCATTCAGAGGAAATGTCAAGAAGAGGCACTTTTATAGCGACAGAGACCTGATCAGTGATGCCCAAGACGGGAGGTGGGAGCAGGAGCCAAGTGCCAGGGGCGCAGGGTGTTTTATGGTGTGAAGAAATGTTCTAAAGTGGAATGGTGGTGATGGTAGCACAACCCCATCCATTTCCTGAAAATTATGGAACCGCACACTTTAAAAATAGGTGAACTTTATGGCATGAAAATTATATCTCAATAAAGCTGTTAAAGAAATGAAGGAAATGGGCTGAATAATCTTGGACGTTCTTCCTCCCTTCGAAAGTCTGTGCCTTAGCATTCAACTGTGCACGCACTTTTATGCAAAAATGCTGTAATAAACCTTTGGCATTATTGCACCGGAGGGGCTAAGAAACAAGTGTGAGCTTTGCAATCCCCAACAGAACCTGGCTTTGAATTACATTCCCCACATTAAAGGTCACTGGGAACTCTGGAGCTGAAATTTACCACGGTATGTCTTAGTTAGTCAACCTTTTTCCCAGGCTCTGGGAGTTCCTGATTTTATTCACTATTTGCCGAGTCGCGGTAGCTCGTAGAGGAGCAAGGAAGTGGGGGAGAGGTATACATTTGCAATTTAATTTAGTCAGAGTCTGTGCATGTGCTTCTTTCCTTGGCCTCTGACTAGCCGTGTGGCTCACTGCCCCCTCTCTCGGTCTTTCCTGTACTTATTCATTTATTCATCAGATCTATTAAGTGATTATAGTGGAGAGCAGGTGCAAATTTGAATGGCACACGGCCCCTGGCCCCAGGAGCTCAGAACTGAGACGGGGAAGATGGATATGAACTGTGTGCCAGTTATAATCCAGTGAGATGAGGGCAGGAAAGGGAACTCGGGCGGGGAAGAATTCTGAGAAGAGGGTGCTTGCAGGACAGTATGAGGACTAAATGAGATGATTGTCTTAAAAGAGAAAGGGGCTCTATGAAATTTGGCTGGCGACAACTCGATTGCTGCACGCATTATGATCACGGTGCTATCGAATTAGACAACAGAGATTTGGCTTGTTTTCCATTTGGACCCTTCTGTGATTAAATTGCACTTGATACATTTAACAAAAGTGGATTTTGAGCAGAAATTTAGAGGAAGAAATTTATATTGTGTAAAGGAACCGTAACAATTCAACTGACGAGTTCAAATTAAGTTTTACTTATTTGCGAATGAAAGCTAAAGAAACCTTGTCAGGAAAACCAGACATGGTCATGATGATGGCCAGAGCTTCATGTCTTCTTTTTCAATACTTATTTATTTTTATTTTATTTTATTTTTCCCACCACCATTTATCCCCTCTATGCCCTCTTTCACCTCCACTGCCACCCCACCACAATCACCTCACTGTTGTCCATGTCTATGAGTTCTCTATTTTTTTTTTCTTTTTTGCTCAATCAATTCATACACTCCCCAACAGCCCTCCCTCCCAAGCTGTCTGTCTGCTTTCTATCTATGAATCTGTCTAGTTTGCTTGGTAGTTCAGTTTGTTCACTCCATTCCACATATGAGTGAAAAAAGAAATTTAACTGTCTTTAACTGAACTTGTCCTTTGGTTGAGAAGTATTTTAAATCAAAATGCAGAAGACCTGGATGCTGTCCTCACGTATTTTCTCTCCATCCTGGGTCCTCTCTCATTCACAATAATGTGTGCAAGCAACTCATAGTGGCTCTCATTTCAATATCTAGCCTGAATCTGACTACAGTGGCACCTCGAGATACGAGTTTAATTCGTTCCATAGCCTTGAGGCGTGGGAAACTATGAGACGCTCCAGTCACGGTAAACTGGTGGGTCGTGTACAGCCGGCCGATCCTCGCGATTACTCGAATCTCAACTGTTGCTCGTATTTCAAAGCAAAAATCGCTCGCTCGACGGCTCGTAACTCAAAAATCTCGTATGTTAGGACACTCGTATCTCCAGGTACCACTGTATTATCCTCTCCATAGCTAACAGCCTGGCCAAAACCCTGTCATCTCTTAATTAGATTATTGCAACCGCCTCCCAACTGGTCTCCTTGCTTCCACTCTTACCTCCCTCCCAAAATATATTCTCAAAACAGTGGCTAGAGTGACCTTTCAAAACATGACTGAGGGCCTGACACGCCAGTGCTCACAGCCCTCCTGTGGCTCCCACTTTCCTTTGAGTAAAAGGCAACATCTTTACAATGTCTCTGAGCCCTTTCTTATGCATTATCTCACTTCATCTCCTACCATTCTGGTCTGGGCACAGTGGTCTCTTTGCTGGTCCTTGGTCACTCTAGACATGCTCCCATCTCAAGGCCTTTGCATTTGCTATCCTCTGTGCCTGGGATGCTGTTTCTCAGATATATACAGCCTTTGGAAGGCTTGCTTCTTCATCTCTGCCCCCCTGCTTAAAATAGCAACCCCAACCCCGACCCCACCATAGCCGATTACACTTCCCTGCTTTAGTTTTCTCCATATCATTTATCATCATCACTCACCCTGTATGGGTGTGTGTGTGTGTGTGTGTGTGTGTGTGTATGTACGTGTACACATGCACCTAAGAGGTTAAGTCATTTTAAAAGAAAACTGTTAAGCCCTGCAAATGTCAACCTTCCTTCAGGAAAAAGCAACTAGATAGATAGATATGAGGCCAGTTAGTTGATCTTTGGAGAGATGACCTTGATTTGCTGACCTTTTCTAAAGCCAACAGTGAACTGAAAAACAAGGTTGAGGTTTTAGTTCTGTCTCTACCACTCACTGGCTCTATCTGACATGCTGAGCAAGTCACTTCACCTCCAGAACCTGCTTCTAAAATGGGATCTTCTGGCCACTGCGATAAGACATAAAATGGAAGAGAGACACATCTTAGAAAGGAAAGCAATTAATCATCATTTGTAGATAATATGGCCATGACCTATCGAAGAGAATCAACTGAAAGACTTTTGAAATTAATAGAAGAATTCAGTAAAGTGGTTTGAAAGAAGAGAGAGATCAATAAACTGTACATCATGAAAAACAAGCTGGAGGATGTAAGGGGAAAATCTTGCTAGAATAGAGTCCTTTAAAAATAGCAGAGAACACGAATGAGAACTATACAGGACTGACACCTGAAGAAAAAGGCCTTTCCTGCTAAAGTAGGCTTAGCAGAGTGGGTGTTAATAATCGTGTGGAACTAATGATGAATACTAGGAAATGAACAAAATGTCGATGTCCTGGGTGCCAGCATCACATGTCAGTTCTTACCAAATCAATGTGTTTTCTTTGGGGGAAAAGAAAGCAAACTTTATAAAATATGAGGCCAGTTAGGTGACATTTGGGAGCCCTAAAGATGTGAATGACTCTAATTTAGAAATTCCAATAACTTCAATGAGATTTTTCACATGTATGTTTAAAATAGAAAATATAGTTAAGAAGTGTTTTTAAACAAACAAAAAATGAGAGTTAAAAACCACCTCTGGATATTAAAGCATATTATGAAGTTAAAATAATAACACTAGGGTACTGTGGTATGATTAAAAAAGAACATAACAGGAATAAGTGTGTGTGTGTGTGTGTGTGTGTGTGTGTGTGTGTATGAATTATATATATAGAAATAGAAACAACACAAATCAATGGAAAAGAGAAAAAATTATCAAAAAATAATCCTGGGTTGAATTTTAAAAAGCATTATAGGGAATTGGAAATCTGAATATGGGTCATATGTGAGATACTAGTATTATACCAATTCTAATTTTCTTGAATGTGTTGATTGCATTGTGGCTGTGTAGGTGACCTTTTTCTCACGAAATACAAACTAGAAGTCTTTTTTTAAAAAATAAATCTTTATTGTTCAGATTATTACAATTGTTCCTCTTTTTCCCCTCCATAGCTCCCCTCCACCTGGCTCCCATCCCACCCTCTGCCCTAACCTAGCCCTCATTGTCCTCATTCATAGATGTATGATTTTTGTCCAGTCTCTCCCTGCACCCCCTCACTTCCTTTCCCCTGAGAATTATCAGTCCACTCCCTTTCTATGCCCCTAATTCTATTATATTCTCCAGTTTATTCTGTTCATCAGATTTTCAATTCACTTGATTTTTAGATTCACTTGATAGATATGTATTTGTTGTTCATAATTTTTACCTTTACCGTTTTCTTCTTCTTCCTCTTCTTAAAGAGTACCTTTCAGCATTTCATATAATACTGGTTTGGTGGAGATGAACTCCTTTATTTTTTTCTTATCTGTGAAGCTCTTTATCTGCTCTTCAATTCTTAATGAGAGTAATCTTGATTGTAGGTTCTTGCTAGTCATCACTTTGAATATTTCTTGCCCCTCCTGTCTGGCCTGCATAGTTTCTGTTGAGAAATCAGCTAACAATCATATGGGTGCTCCCTTGTAGGTAATTAACTGTTTTTCTCTTGCTGCTTTTAATATTCTCTCTTTGTCTTTTGCTCTTGGTATTTTAATTATAATGTGTCTTGATGTGGTCCTCTTTGGATTCCTTTTGTTTGAGGTTCTGGGTGCTTCCTGGACTTGTAAGGCTATTTCTTTCACCAGGTGGGAGAAGTTTTCAGTCATTACTTCTTCAAATAGGTTTTCAGTATTTGCTCTCTCTCTTCTGGCACCCCCATAATTCTGATGTTGGTACGCTTGAAATTGTCCCAGAGGCACCTTATACTATGTTCACAATTTTTTATTCTTTTTGCTTTTCTAGTGGAGTGTTTTCTGCTTCTTTGTATTTCAAATCTTTGACTTGTTTCTTGCATTCCTCTAGTCTGCTGATAGGTTTCTGTATAATAATTTTATTTCAGTCAGTGTATGTTTAATTTCTAGTTGGTCCTTTTTCATCTCCTCTTTGGTCTCGCTAAATTTATCCATTTTTTCTCAAACTAGAAGTCTTAAAGTGCCATGATTACTATAATTAACCTTGCAACCATTTGAGAGACAGGAAAAAGAGAGAAAGTAAATATGACAAAAATGTTTACAATGGATGAATCTGAGGGAAGAGTGTGTGGATATTTATTGCACTATTCTTGCAACTTCTTGTAGGTTTATAATTTTAAAAAATCTTAAATGGAAAAACACATTTTAAGTTTTCACAATAGAAAAACTTAAAAAAAAGAAAGAAATGTGTCTGTGTTTAAATTTGAAAGGTCTGAATACAAGAATAAAAAATAAAACAACAAATTAGAAAAGCTACTTCTCCCAGATGATATGACAGAGAGGAATCAATATTTTGATATTTGGTATGTAGGATAAAAATAACAAGGGGCCTACATCAAAATCAATAACGTCTCTGTGCAAGTAAAACTATACACTATATCTTCTCTGTGTAATGAGATAGAATAGGAGAAGGAATTATTAAACTAAAATTCTAAACAAATAAAAACTTCCAACTGGGAAAATAAGAATCTTCCTAAGTAACTCTCATGTCAAATAGGAAATCAAACCACAATTTCATACTCTTTAGGAACTATTTGATGAGAACAATGATGTGCAATGCTTATGGGGTAGAACTAAACCTGTTTTCAAAATCTGAGAAGGCTTTGTTATTAAACAAAAAGGATGACAATAAATTAATTAAGCATTCCATAAAATGAAAATCAGAGTAAACAATACTGGAGCCAGATGGCTTTTCCAATGAGTTCTTTCAATCTTTCAACAATTGATAATTCCCATGTTATATAAATAATTGCATAAGACAGAAAAAGAGAAAGAGCATCTCAAATTATTGCAATTTGTTCCTCTACTATGGCATTAAATTGGTTCCCCATAAGCAGGTCATTTTCCTTAGGAACTAAGATAGATTTAAGTATAGAAAATCTGGGAAAATAACACATAAAATAAGTGCAAGTAAAAAATAATATGTTTATAGAAATAGATGATTATATAAACATGTATTTGATAAAATTTAACACCTGTTTCTGATTTTTTAAAAAAATAATTTTAAATTTATTTCAGAGAGAGAAAGGGAGAGGGAGAGAGAGATAGAAACATCAATGATGAGAGCGAATCATTGATTGGCTGCCTCCTACACTCTCTCTACTGGAGATGACTCAACCACTGAGCCACCCCTGACAGGTCCTGTTTCTGATTTTTGTTGTTGTTAATCCTCACCTGAGGATATTTTTCCATTGATTTTTTTTAGGGAGAAATAAATAGAGAGGGAAAGACAGAGAGAAATATGGAGATGTGAGAGAAACACGTTGATTGGTTGCTTCCTGAACTCACCCAACCAAAGCCTGGGCCACAGAGGAGTCTGCAATCAAGGTACATGCCCTTGACCTGAATAGAATCTGGGAACCTTTGGTCCGCAGGCCAATGCTCTATCCACTGAGCCAAATTGGCTAGGGCAGTGGTTGGCAAACTCATTAGTCAACAGAGCCAAATATCAATAGTACAATGATTGAAATGTCTTTTGAGAGCTGAAAACCGACTTCTGCACATGGGCCACGAAGTTTCAATCACACTATACATGAGCACCCACACATGGAATTTTGTGGAAGAGCCACACTCAAGGGGCCAAAAAGTCGAATGTGGCTTATAAGCCTCAGTTTGCTGACCACTGGACTAGGGCAGACTTTAAGAGTCATGAAGATAAGTGGAAGAATAGATATATTTTTCCTTACCCTCTTTTAAAACACCTATTTCAAACCCACAAGCAACAAGCAACATCACACAAAGAGGAAATTTACTAGAGGGCTCACTCATCTTTGAGGTTGTAATAACAAACTGGTTGACTGTCAACATTATTTGGCAACATTGCTCAGAAAACCCTACCAAACACAACAAAAATAAAACCAAAGTAAGAGCTATAGCAATGAAAAATGAGGACACAAAATTATCATTATTTGCAGATGATGTGATTGTTAGACTGGTAAACTAAGATAATAAAATTTAATGAAAGAAACTCACAAGAGGTTCTAATAGATTGAATAGGCACACACACACACACACACACACACACACACACACACACACACACAGTCCCTAAAAAAAAACAGCAAAATCTACTTAGTAAACATAATGGGAAAAAGCTAGCACAAGCTTAATATTAGCAAGAAACTATTTTAACAAGGTAGCAATGGATATCATTTACATGAAAAAAATCCGTGTACTTTTCCTGAGAAATAGTAGACTTGTATGAATAGGTTCACTCTCTTTCAGTGTGATTTTCCAAGTTCATGTTGAATAGTGCCATTTCAATTGATCAAGAATCCAGCAATAGTCAGATGAACCAGGAGGTCTCAGCTCAATTCCTGGTCAGGGCACATATCTGGGTTGTAGACTTGATCTCCAGTGTGGGGAATGCAAGAGGCAGCTGATCAATGATTCTTTCCTTATTGATGTTTCTACCTCTCTCTCCCTCTCCCTTCCTCTCTGAAATCAATACACACACACACACACATATATATGTATATATATATACATATATATATACACACACATATATATACATACACATATACATACATATATACAACATACATAAATATATATACATATATATATGTATGTGTATGTGTATATGTAAAAAAAATATGTTGATTTCAGAGAGGAAGGGAGAGGGAGAGAGAGATAGAAACATCAATAATGGAAGAATCATTGATCAGCTGCCTCTTGCATTCCCCACACTAGAGATCAACCTACAACCAAGGTATGTATATATAATGAGACTTGACTTAGTTTACAGTGACCATTGGCCAGTAGCTCTCATTAGCTAGTGGTGATAGCTCGTTTGAAGAATAACTTTAAAACAGTTTGTGTAGACTTAAGTAGTAAAGAGTGTTTGCAGCCCAGGGTTGCCATCTACAGCAGCTAGGAGAAACAGAAATGCTGGAAGACCTCGCTACGCAGGGGTCCAGGAGCCAGCAGCATCCTCACCACCTAGGAATCTGCTGGAAATTCAGGCTCCCATCCCAGATCTCCTACATCAGAATATCTATTTTAAATCAGGTTCACTCACTTATGCAGTAAATTTTGAAAAGCAATAAAGTGAAATAGAACACTTAGGGAAGTGAACATCTTCCTTGTTTTGTTTTGTGTTTTAATAAACATTCGTAGCATTTTTATGTTCCTCAGTGGAGAGCCAGGCTGTTTTCCTCACCCCAGGCCTCCCGATACTGCCGCCTTCCTCAGATGTCCTGGGAAGCAACCCCTTTTTACCCTCCTGCCAAGTTCTTGGTTGAAATGTCATTGTTGTTTTCTAAAGTCACCTTATATTGTGAGAGGAGCACAGGAAAGAGAGAAAGTTGAACAAGGCTAGCTTCACTAGGGATTCAGGCTCCAAAGTTCACAATTAAAACCCGTCGCGATGCTTTCACAGAGGAAGATGCTACAGAGACTGACTGTTTTTAGAGTAATCATCAGGGTGGCCCTGGATGTCTCTACACACAGCAAAGACATTTGCCGAAGGAAAGGAAAGTGTCCGGGTGAAAATCCTCCGGTACTTTTCTGTCAGACCATCTAAAATCAATTATCCTCAAAAAGCCCTTCTAAGCTCTAAAAAGGTAAAAGAAATGATTATTAATGAACCATTAAATTAGCCATAATAACTGGCATAACAGTGCCAGATAGGTCAAATAAATGCTACAGAAGAATTATAACACTAATTAAAATATTTCTCCTGTGGGAACAAGGAGCCCATGATGAGGTTATTTGGAGGAATACTGGGAGCTGAAAATCACCACTGATGTGCGGAGAATTGAAGGAGTCAGGTCTTCCTCTGACACAGAATCAGCTGCGAATCTGAGCCGCTGCAACTCTCTGAATGTGGGCTTGGAAATAAGAACTTTGAACAAGCTCACCAAGGTTTTTCGATAAACTCCAAGTTTCAGAGAATCCTCCTGTGGAAGGCTTGTCCGGAATTTGTGATATGAATCAGAGACCTTTGGGCACCATATTACCATCTCATCTAACAGTTCCTAAGGTGTGGCCAATGAGCCCCTGGAGGTCCCCAAGACCCTTTTAGTAATTTCTCAACATGGTAAGGATGTTAATAGTTCGCTAAAACTTCCTTTGCCTTTTTTCACTATGTTGATACTTGCAAAGGCAATACAACTGCTTAGCATGATTCCAGGCAGTAGCCACCCAACCGTTTGTCATGGTATTCTTCACCAGCATAAAACAACTTGCTATAAAAAACAAGAATGCCATTTTTCCTTAAGATATCCCTAATGAGGCAGTACAAAGTGTTACTTTCAAGCCTTGCATTCAAGCTCTCTTAATATTCGTGTGACACAATGGGAAGTATGCATGCCTCCTGCTTATTGAATGAAGTACTATGTTTTTATTTGTGTGTTTTTTTTAAGAAAAATATCCCTGTTATTGTTTGAGTTGTATGCTAAACTAGTTACATTTCTAATGAAGCACCATTTTTCTTTTCTTTCTTTTTTTATGGTTTTTCACTTTGGCTGTTTGGTAAACATTTCCTCTAAAGTAAATGAAGTTTACATGTCACTGTAAGGAAAAAGAATATCTGTTCATAATTGAGCTTTCAAGGGAAAATCAGAATTTGAGAAACTTACCTGTCACTATAAATTTGACAGGTTCCCAATACTTAAAACTTTATAGATGAGATTGGTGGGGAAGTTAGCAAATGTGATTTTTTGATGTTATATCATAAAATGTGTAAGCATTTGGAAGGTTTTTATAATTCAATGAATTTAGTTTTTCAAATGAGGAACGCATGTCAGGATAAAAATCAAGGATAAAATGCCTATTCAAAGGGCAATAACACTGATATATTTTAATGTAATAATGTGAAAAGACCACGAATAGAGTTTCCTTGCAACTCAATTTTAGGAAACTACCATTCTCTGAGTTTTCGTGCAACAGCAAAGAAGAATAGCTACAGTTACATTGAAAGGCTATTAAATGCTGCTCTCTTTTTTCTAATTACATACCTGTGTGAAGCTGGACTTCCTTCACATATTTCAACCAAATCAAATCATGACAACAGATTAAATGCCAAAACAGATATGAAAATCTAATTGTCTTCTATTAAGCTAAACATTAAACATATTTGCAAAAATGTGAAACAATGCACCTCTTCTCCCTAATTTTGTTTTGAAAAACATAAATGTTATTTTTATTAACATGTAATGGATTTATTATTATTAAATGAGTTATAATATTTTCTAATGTAGTTTTAATGTCTAATACTATAAATATCGATGGCAAAGTACACATGAACAAAAAAGCTCTTAGGGATCTTCATTATTTGTTAATAATGTAATGGGGTCTTGTGACTAAAAAGATTAAGAATCTTTGATCTAATCATGTATCTATACTAATAAAAGGATAATATGCAATTTGGTCACAACACCCTCACAATAACAACCAAACAGCAGGCTGTGTGGAGTGACCAGGCCAACAGGGGGAGCCAGTAATGGAGAGGGGACAGTGAAAGGTGACTGGCAAGACAGGCAGTTAGGGGTGACCAGGACAGAAGAGGGGGGCACTAAGGGGCAACCAGGTCAGCAGGTGGGGAAGTTAGGGGCAACCAGGCCAGTGAAGAGGCAGTTAGGGGCAATCAGGCTGGCAGGCAGAGGTGGTTAGGAGTGATCAGGCAGGCAGGGGGAGCAATTAGGGGCAACCAGGCCAGCAGAGGGTGGCAAGTTGGGGGCAACCAGGCTGGCAGAGTAGGGGTCAGTTGAGGGTAACCAGGCCATCAGGAGGGCACTAAGGGGTGACCAGGCTAGCAGGCAGGGAAGTTAGGGGTGATCAGCCAGGCATATAGGTGAGCAGTTAGTAGTCATTAGTTCTGGATTGTGAGAGAGATGTCCCAGATTGGAGAGGGTTCAGGCTGGGTTGAGGGGACTGCCCACCCCTTCGCCCTGCACACGAATTTCGTGTACTGGGCCTCTAGTAAATAAGTAAATACATAAATAAAGGCTATTAAGATACAAGTTAGGGCTTCTCAATCTTGGTACTACTGGCATTTGACTGGATGATCTTAGCAATGGGTCTGTCCTATACATTGAAGGATCCCTGACCTCTAATTGCTGGCTAGATGCCAGCAGCAGCCCCCATTTCCATGTTGTAAGAATCAAAACTATCTTTAGACAGTGCTCTTGGGTGAGGAATGAATTCTGGTTGAGAACCACTGCCATTGGAAAATGGGAGAAGGATGCTTAAAAAATGGGAAAAGACAACTTACAAAAAAGAGACTTCAATAGTATAAAAATACATGGAAAAATTCTGCCTTGCCAGTAAGCCAAGAAATGCAAATCAAAATAATAACCTAATCAATTAGGTTATTGAAGTAAACGTAAATGATAATTAACAGGCCCTCTCCGGGAAGCTGTGGTGAAGCTGGTGGGATTGTTTAAATCTAGATAATACAAATGGATGCATCAATTGGGGAAATAATTTGCAATGGCTTTGAAGGTTCATAAACACCTTGATGATACAGGAATACAAAGAGTATAGATTCTATAGTGTTAACATAGGTACAAACTGTGCTATCGTTCAGATAGAGTTTGTATGTCAGGAGCTGGGTTTGACTATAAAATCGCCCAGTCCAGAAACTGTTTTGGAAGAAAATGAGCACGTTCATGTTGACAAAATAAATCAAGATATTATTTTGTTTGTAAGCTGAAACCCTAAAATATTAAATACTTTAAAAAAAATCTCTTGTGAAAAAAATAAAAATAAATAAAATCTGCATTAAACTAGAATTTTTGGCTCTGAAACTTTACTAGCTGTGGGACCTTCCTTTAAATATTTAAATCACACTTGAAAATCTGCAGGCAATCATAATGTCTCTATAAATGATTATTGTGAGAACTGACTTAGATAATAATGTAAGTGAACATCTAGTCAAAAGTGGAAGATTCAGTGCACTCCATTTATCTCCTGTCTCTGCTGAGATCCCACTAAAATGACAGTAAAAGATTTAAAAAGGCATAAAAATCCATAAGGAAAAAAAGAGGACATGTAAAGGGCTATTAGTGGATGAGAAGTTTCAAAAAAATTCTGGAAAACGAAACGTGGTCAGAGGAGAGGAATCTGGTCTAGCAAGATAAAGAAAACTAAGTGGAAAAGCGGTGTGAACAAGGGGAGTTGACTTGCCCAATGGATCTCGCTTAAGACTCCGATCTTGGAGGGATGAAGTTTGGAGAGTGTGTGGGTGACATGTGAGCTGAAAACAGGGGTGCTGATCAAAAATCTGCACATGAAAATAATCAAATTCTTGAACCTGGGTCTCCACTTGTCTATCTGCTACCGCTCAGGCAGCAGATAGGAGGTCTCATCTTCAAAGAGTTGGAGTGCCTTCATACCTCTCTCACAATATAAATACAGAGTGGCTAATTTTTTGAAAAATTTTAACCTTACTTTTAAATATTGACTACCCAGGCTCCCTGGGTTAGGGGAGAAGCACTGCACCATGAAAGAAGGTAGTCAATTCACATGTGGAAAAGTGACTTCAGAGAAAATGGTGATAATACAAGAGTCAGGAAAGTCTCTCTTCTTCCCTCCCTTTCCTCCCCCATCTCCCCTAGTCAACATAGGATCCTCAGGAAAGTTAGAGAAATGATTGCCTCTATAAACAAGAGCGACGCTATGAGGAAAAAAGGAAACATTTTCAGAATGAATGGTAAATGGTTTTTAAAAGGAAAAGTTATGATGGCTAAAATTTTAAACAAATGCTAGGCGAGGATTGGTATTTGTCTAGGAAACAGGATGGAAAGACCAAAAGAAGAGAAAGAAAATGAAAAGAAAGAGTATTTCACAGTCAAACTGAGATGACAGCACTCTGTGGGTGAAGCAATGTATGAACAGTGTAAGAAACTATAAGTTAGGATAGCATAATGGTTAACAGTTCAGACTGTGGAGCCAGGCGGCTATGTTCAAATCCCAGATCAGTAACTGCAAGCTGCATGAATTTAGGTAAGTTACTTTTCAGTTCTTCCCTTCTCCATCTTAAAACAGGGAGGAGACTCGTTCTTTCCTTACAGGGTTTTGAGAATTAATGGAGTTTAACATATGTAAAGGACTTAAAATAGTGTCTAGTACATAGTAAGCTTTAAGTTAATTATACAATACTACAACAAAAATAGTATCCCACTTGGCACTGAAGTGACCTGCTTTTATAGAATTACAAAATTAGCCACGCTGTATTTATTTCACTAAAAATAGTGGCATAACTACGCCGGGAAGCTGGAAGGAAGGCATTGGATGATTTAAAACAGCCCTAGTCTCATCTATAATAGCAGGATGTAAATAGATAATGTCTGTAATCAATAACTTTAAAATAGCACATTACGTAGTGACATTGCCAATTCCCAGAAGAAATGGCAAAGAATTTCAATGCAGTTGCCCCTGGGCCACAGGACTGGGGAGTTGAAAAAGGTGAAGCAAGGAATGATTTGACTATTTGATTTTCCAACTATGTGCCCTGGTTACTTTGAGATTTTTTAATTAAAGAATGAAAAAGGTTAATATATATGAATTGGCTGTCAGTGCCTGACATATAAGAGCAGGCACTCAATACATTTTAGTTCCATTTTATTCATTTCAGTAATTCCACTCCTGGGGATTTTTCCTATTTCAAGATATAGTACCAAAAGAAAAACATGAATAAATATGTTTATTGCTGGGTTATTCATAATAACAAATAACTGGAAATGACCTAAATTTTCAACCATATGGGAATGGTTAAGAATTATGCAAAAAACCTGATGGAATGCTATGAACCAAGACCATACGTTTATTGTTCAGACGGCCATGAACTGGCTATAACCTACCACCACCACCACACACACACACACACACACACACACACACACACAGTCTCTGATGTGTTCAGACTAGGAAACAGAAACCTGAGAAAGACAAGATATCTGAGCAGAGGAAATGCAGCTATAGTGTATCTTAGGGCAATTTCCTCTCACCCCAGAGTCTCTGTGGGTGGCACACAGATGCTTGGCTCACTATGCAAGGGGAGTTGTTTTTTGTTGTTGTGTTTTTTTAGCTGTGGCCTTTTATACTTAGAATTCACATCACTATTCAGGAGGATACATATTCGTAATCTATGCCATTAATAGCAATTATTACCAATATGTAGGAGCCCCCTCCCTCATTCTACAGTCAGACCTGGCATCTGCAAAGCCCAGGCTGTCCGGAAGTCATCCTCAGCAAGGCTCAGCCTCCAGCGCAACAAGGCTTAGCAAACCCATTTGTCGACAAAGATATTGATGAAAACTATGACAACAACGAATGAAATGTATGATGTAATGCACTAGAATCTCCATCAAAACCTACAGGCAAGGCCTACAGCTCTCAAAGATAGTATGTGTTGGGCAAGCCAGGCTCTTGAATCTCCGGATGTGACCATGGGTGTCTACCACCCACTTCTTAGAACTGTGCTTCTCAACATCTTCATTCACCAGAACCTCTGGGATACCCTGTTAAAGCTCAGATTGCCAGGTTTCCCCCTTCACCGCCCCTCCACCCCCACCCTTGCCCAGAGTTCCGATGCAGCAGGTTGAGGGATGGAGGCTTGGGTATGTACACTACTAACAAATTCTCAGGTAATACTGTTGGTTCACGACCAAACTTTGAAGACCATTGGGTTACAGGCACAGCATTTACCAAAACCAACTGAGATGAACATTGAGACTTTGAAGAGGGAAGAGAAGGGCAGGTGAAAAAGTTTTCTAAGGGTCCTTCATCTGTCCTTGGTCCCAATGTCCACTGGAGGGAACCTTGCTTTGGCAGCTTACCACTGCCACCCCTTCCTGAGCTCCCTCCCAAGATTCTCCCACTGAACCAAGCGTCCCCCGTCGGCTTGCTGAACTGAAATATGACAACCTGACCCCATCTGCCTGCAGCCCACGTGCCGATGCAAGGGGCCACCTTCGCAGGTTCCAAGAAATTATGCATTCGCTATGGAGGAAATGAACACCTCAAGGCAAACTATAATTAGGAATTCTTCAATTCAGTTTATGCTTTTTCAATTAGACACTCTATAATTTTAATCATGGGAGCATTAACATGTTTCTGTAATTTATATACCTGGGGTATAATTAAACCCGGGGAACACGTCGCTCTAAACCTCAATGCGCAGGATTGTTTCTTGTCACACTTGCGGTACCACCGGTCCCTAGTGGCGAGAGGGGTGCCAGTCTCAGGGCCCTCTGTGGGCCGCAGAGGTCAATGAGCGCCCCCTGGCTTTGGGAATGTAAAAGCTGCTGTAGACCCTCTGATGTCCGTGAACATCTGGCTCCTGTGTGGAATCTGCATCCCAAAGCTTCAACTCCTATTGTGACTTTTAAAACATTGCCACCATCGGAAACTGCTTCAGACAACTATTCTTGGAAACTAATTTCAATTAAGCAGAAACAGGGTGTCCTGGCAGGGGAGACGTTATCTGCGAGCAGATGGCTTTGAAGTGAAGAAACTGAACAATAGGCTGAAACTTAGCCTGGATGGGGACCAAGCTCCTTTTTTTCCCCCCCATTGATTCCTCTTCTCACTCTGCTCCTCTCTCACCATTTCTCCTCCGCCTTTTAGCTACAAAGCGGGCCCTGCATCCTGTGTGCAAGGTAGTTCTCTTGGGATTCTGCGCAGTTCTGCAAATTCAAGGAATTCGGAGGCACAGAGAAAGTTTTTTGTGCTTATTCAGACTGAACCTCTGAACTTTCTGAAGGTTAAAAGCCTTCATTCCCCACCCCCGCCCCACACTCATCTTCCTGCTCTCCCTACAATAGCAAATTCAGATTTGCTGACTGCAATAAAAGGAGAAAGAACATAATCAAAACTGGCCCGGGGGACAATGCCTACAGATTCCAACCCTGCTGAGTGACGTGCCCATATTGCTGCCGCATTTGGGCACTCAATAGATTTTGTCTGATCTTTGGAAAATATGAGACTTCTTATAGCGTGAAAGTAGGAAATGGATTTGGTGCTCCCAGAATGCACTACCCTTCCACAGGAGAATACAGATCTGTTCAGATCCTGCCGCTCGGGCTCACCAAACACCCATCTGCTCCCTAAGCCCCACATCTGCATAGAAGTGATATATGGAGATATGCTATCAGCCTGCAACAACACAGCACAGATTATTGCAGACGCCAGTCCTTGTCGTCATCATCAGAACACAGGGGTGTGTTTTTGGGCCCCATGTGGACAAGGATAGAGGAAGGGGGTGGCAGAGATCTGAGTTCAGCTCTTAGGAGCTAACACTGATTATCTCCCTGCGGAAACACATACCAAAAGAAACACCATTTCAAAAGCTGTAAAACCATCAGGGGCAGCTCCACAATGAAATGCAAAACAATCGCTTCTCCAAGCCTTGAGCACGTGTCAACATTGGCGCCATGGAAAGAAAATACCTGGTTCCCTGCACAGGCTCCCTCCCCGCCCCGAGGCCACCTGCAGACTGTGCTTTAGCTGTGGGTCAAGCCCAGCAGGGCGGGCGTTGTTGTCGGGAACCTTGTTCAACATACAGATTCTCAGGCCCCACCCATTTGCCCTGGGCTGAGCAGGAATCTACAGTTTTCCTAGTTCCCCCAGTGATATTCACTGAGGTGTGAAAACTCGGGGTAACCTATTTCCCAGACTTCATCCCAGCGAGGTGCAGCAATGGAATTTGGGAAGTCTAGTGGAGGAGACCAGCATCTCAGCAGCAAGTCAGCTCAACCATAGGTCCCTCCCTGGCTGTGGGGACTTACCTTTTATGCCTGTGTCTAAGCCCCCATTATAGTTCTTATTTCTCATAACAGGATCCCTGGCTTTTTATCCCAGGTCTCAAAAGCCTACATTCATGGCGTCTCTGAAACCAAACCTGGGCCTTGCCCGCTTTTTACCAGCCCTCCCTGGGCCTAGAGCGGCGGAATAAAACAGAATCCTCTGTGATGATGGAGATGCTGCTCAGTAGGGTAACCACTAGCCGCACAGGGCTACTTACTATTTGAAATGTGGACTGTACAACTAATGAACTGAAGCTATAATCTAATTCAGTTTTAATTAATTTAAATACCCCACGTAGCTCTGGCTGGGGCATTAGACAGTGAAGGTCTAAAGTCTTGCCCTTGAATACTTCTTGTGTTACTGGGGCTGCTGCCATGAATACACCCTTTTTGTGTTTATAATCTTTATAAATTGCATAGTGAGCCTAGATGTACTGGAAAAGAAGAGAATGCGTTGTGTTGTGAAAGGGGGTAAACCACCCATTTCTTCTGCCTAGTGGTGGAGACTTTAAACTTGTAGCCGTTCTTTTCCTACTAAAAAGCCAGGCCTTTCAGGATCACTTCTCTGACCATTGCCTGGAGGAGGCATCCCTCTGAGCGGCTGCAGCCAGCGAGAGCCAGCTTTGTGCAGAAGGTTTCTGCAGGAGAGCCATCCTTCTTGGAAGCAATGGCTCAGGAGCACATCAATGGATCAGGCTATTGAAATGTGCTGATGGAGTTCCGAATGCAAAGTCTGACCTTTGGGCGGTTGCAGGCCCAGAGAGGGAGAGCCATCAGTCGTCAGCTGTGCAGGATCTGAGGCAAAGCAGTGATGCCAACTGTCCTAGGGCCGGGGGCAGCATGAGCGGTAAAAGTCAGCAGAAAAAACGCTGGCAGAAAGTGAGACCCAGGAGAAGGCATCTTGCAGAGACACTGTGGCTTGTGCAGAGGATTTCACCAGCTGCCCAGGGGGAGAGGATTAGCATTATAAAAACTAGCTACTTAGACTGTCCTTCCATCCATAGCCTGGCCTCTGTTTTCCTTGATACACTTGATTTGGGGATCTTTACTGTGAAGCAATTACCATTTACCCACCATCACTGCCAACACAGTCACACTCGCAGCCATAGTATCACAAAGCAGGGTTCCATTACTGAAGTCTCCCCTTCGATCATCTTACTTTCCGAACCCCTCTTCTGGTCTCTGTAGCCTCTCCCCACTCTGTACCCCTGTATGAGAGTTTTCAACTGTATGGAGGTCAACTGGCCCTCGATATCTCTGTTATCTGCACCTCTACCTTCACAAGCTTTTTAGGTCAAGCTTGGATTCTATGCTCCATGTCCAAGCACTCTTGTTGATTCCATCAGCTTTTTTTCCCATGGCCCTGCATCAACTCGTGTGTCTCTCTTTGACGGTAAGACCTGCTCACAGTTTTGGAGAAAATGAAACTGTGCAATGATGACCATCTTTCTTTTTTTAAAAAATGATTTTTCTTTTGGCTTTCATGTTTGAACTCTGCTTTGATTCCCTTCTCTCTCTCTGGCCATACCTGCTCCACCTAGAGTGGCACAGATCTCTGTCTTGTCCCTCATCTCTTCTCATACACATTCTCCCTGGATGGGGTTGTTCACTCAAACACTCAATGCGAATCCCAATTCTCAAGCTCCCGCTCAGATGTCTCCCCAGCACCCCAGCCTTTTGGGATTTAAATAGTCCCTGTGGTAGGAGGTGAACATGACGACCACACTCTGCTTTCCTTCATGCCAGCAGCAGTCTCGTCTCCATCTCTCCAGATGGCAGACGGTCCAAAATAGAACACTCTTCCCTCTTCATGTTCCAGCAACCGCTCCTGCTCCCTTTAAAATATTCTTCCTGAAACACCTGCTCTTCTTCCTTGGTTTGAGCTGAAGAACTATAATCTAGAATCCATCAACACCACAGCCCATATTGCTAAGCTGGGTTGTTTGGGAAGCTGATAAAAGGAGACCTGCAATGCAATTGGGGTGAGCAGATGTGGATGCAGAGCCACCTAAATTATTTGGGCGTCACCCTTCTTTCCTTCCCTTTGCCTGGATAATGGGATTGCGGTTCTGTATCACCCTCACCAGACTGACTCTGACTCCTCGGTTAGTTTCACTGGTAGTACTTCTCTGTCCCATTCATCATAGTTACCAGGCCCCTTAGTCGCCATATGTACACTGTGGAACAGCCCCACAGGGAATAGCTCTGCAGCCACATTTATCCCATTATTGCTGGTCATTTCTTTTTATATCTGGCTCCTCCTCTTTCCAACCTGGTATGATGAAGTCCCAGCACACTTTCAGGATTAGCGACAAACAGTATGACTTGCAGAGCTAAGTAAGTCTCCTTGACCACCCCGCAACTCCAATGTGCAGTGCACTCCACTCTTTGTCTTCAGACTCCAGAAAAGGTGGCCCGGAGTGCCAGGAACTAAGTGAAATCAATGACGTTTAGAGAAAGAGCATCTGAATGTAATCTCAGTTTCTCCTCTCTCCCCATGTGGACAGGGACTCGTGAACTCCCCAGGCCATCCTCACATCAATGAGCCCTGCAGAGCGACACCATCAGAGGTTGCTGTCTGAGAACCAGATGGTAATGATACCAGTTTTGCTCGCTGCGGCTCCATGGACCAGCAAAACCCTTCTGATTGTTCCATCCGCTCTCACTCTGGGCTTCACAGATAGAAATTTGGCTATCATTTCCTTTTCTCACCAATGATGTTTCGTATTTCTTTAAAAACTAGAGGCCCAATGCACGGGTTCATGCACTGGCGGGGTCCCTTTGCCTAGCTTGCAGGGATCAGCCAAAATCGGCTCTCTGACATCCCCTAAGGGGTCCTGGATTGTAAGAGGGCGCAGGCCAGGGAAGGGGACTCCACTAGTGCATGATCAGGCTGAGAAGGGAATGTGGGAGGGCTCCAGGATGTGTCCAGCCGATTTCACACAGTTCTGATCAGCCAGACCCCAGCAGCAAGCTAACTTACTGGTTGTAGTGACTGGTGGAACTGTCAAATGAACAGTTGGGCACTTAGCATATTAGGCTTTTATATATGTATGTATGTGTGTGTGTGTATATGTGTGTGTGTGTGTGTGTGTATGTGTGTGTGTATATATATATATATATATATTTTGGCTGGATCTCCAATCTGCCCTGGAGCTCATGGTTGTGTATTTCAGTGCTAACTAGCTGCAACTGTCAGATGCAAAGGGATTGTGAAGGCTCGTCAGGGCGTGATGAGAAGTGGCAATGACTTCAGAAGCCATTTGCCATGTTACATTGTCTACTAGTATTCCATCTGACATACCCCTCATCCTCCAAGCTGGAACGGCACCCTCTGTGTACCATGCCTCAGGCAGGTACACAGCCTTGGAGAAGGTGCCTCAGAGGCCCCAGTGCTCACCTGGTCCTCGTGCAATTGGCTCCTACCTCTCCCACTGGTTCCTAAGCCACCTTTACCATCATTGGCCTCCTCTGGACTTCCCTCCCTCAATAATCCTAGGCTCAGAGAATGGCACCATCATTCATGCCAATGACCAACCCAGAAACCTGAGGGGAGTCACCTGGACAATGTCTTTTCCTTTACACCCAGCAGCAGCTCCACTGAAAAGTCATCACCTAGTCATCCTCCTTCAAGTCTGAGCTCTATCACCACCACTAATCTGACTTGGTTCATCCTCATTTCTCATCCTGACAACCATAACTGTCAACTGGCCTCTCTGAGCCACTCTTGTCCCTCTGATCTATTCTACACAACGATGTCAGAAAGACCTTTTAAAAAAGGTAAGATGGATCACATTGTTCACTTATTTTAACCCCCCTCCCCCTTTTGACTCCTCAATGCTTTTAGAATAAAAACAAAGACTGAGATCTCTGGCTTTCTCTCCCAATCTCATCCTGCGCTTCTCTTCTTCTGTTTTCTCCCCATCGTCGTCCTATTGGCCTCCTTTCAGTTTCTCTGACTTAATTCCTGGACTGAGTCTGACCCTCCTCTTATAGGAAGTAGTAAGATGTAGAAGGAAAGAGAATCAATAAAGTGTGAATTGTTGAGCTGGCTCACATGTGGGCAATGGGCTCAATCCTAAAGGCAATGAGTGAGGAACAGTGTGGCACCAGCCTCGAAGTGTCCATCCGAAGGACAGGAGGCAGGGCATGGATGCCTATACTCCCCTCCCCCACGGGCCGAAGGTTGCCCTGACAGTGCTAAATCCTTTGCACTTCTGACCTGCCTGCTCAGACTGATGAAGTTCCACGGGGCTTCGGAGAAAGCGTCTAGGCAAAGCAGAAAAAGGCAGGACCTTGCAACTATCCGTGAAACTGTCCAGCACAGGTACAGCTGAAAGCTTGACACTAATAGATCCTCTGTCCCCGGGGTTGGGGATCTATTAGTGTCAAGCCTACCCATTTCTTGAAGCTCAGAATCTAGTGAGGAACACACATGAAGTAAACCCAGAGAAAACATGCAACACATGTGTAGCCCAATAAAAAGCTCAGGAAGGAATAATGAAGAAAGTACACAGGGCACTTGAGCAAAGCCTGGTAAGAGAGCAAAGCGAAAGGGAATAAAACCAGAAACAGATTAGGGCCAGATTCTGATGGGCCTAGAATTCCATGCTAAGAAGCTTGAACTTAGCATGGAAGTTGGTGACATGGACCCAATAAGAATTGGCTGATGCTAGTTACAGTCTCTCATCAGTGTCCGTAGCTCCATCTGCACAGAGCTGTCTCTACCATTAGGATTTCAGCTGCATGTGGGCCTGTTTTGATAATTTCTGGATCTTCAGTGCTCAGTAGTGTCTGGCACATGATTTTTTATTAGATATTTACTAACTTAATTAGTCAATGAATTGATAAACAAATGAACAAGGGAACAGACAGACCTGACTCATCTCCTAGGATCTGGTCTCACCTCTCCTGCTTGGTGTGCTGCTGTCTACCCACTCTGCGCCCAATATTTATGAGATCTCAGTTGAGGGAGATCATGTGAATCCACACTCCCTTTCCTGAGGGGATGTGGATCTTCTCTGTTTTGATTTCACACCCTAAGGAGCCATTTCCTCCAACTCGAGGATGCAGCTGACCTTATCTTGCTGGTCCTTCAGCAGTTGAGACACCCTAGCCTTGTCTGCTTGGTTTGGTGTTTGTGAAAGGTGCTCAAATCTCAGGATCCACTGTTAAGGTAACATTATTTCAAGGATTTGGGGACAACCTTGGAGATAACTGCACATTCCCTGATGTGTCACATGCTTGCCAACGCCTGGCATGTGACAGAGCTCCTGTGGTGTGGGAGGAGCCCAGCACACAGGCACCCACTTACAGCAGGGCTCCAAGAGCGCCCATCCCATAGCCGTGAGGCAGGCAGCCGCTCCTGTCCCAGCAGCATGGCCATGCTAAGGAGCAAGTTGAATAACTGCCAATTGTGCTTTACATACTTTAACTGGTTGGATCTTCAAAACAATCTACGGCCTGGTAATGTATTCCCATTTTATCAACAAGCAGCCTGAAGTTCAGAGAAAGTAAGTAACTAGCCCACGGGTACCCCATGAGTCACCTGCTTCCAGGAGTTGACTCAATTGTCCCAAAGTACCAACTGGCAAGTCTCCTATGGCGGGAAAAACCCAAGAGATGGAAGGTCATTGTCAAGGCCACACAAGGAGGTCACAGGTTGGTAGAGATGGAAAATGCAAGTCCCTGGCAGAGGAGTGGCCAGGACAGAGTGGGAGCCTGAGGAGGAGCCAATGCATTCTGCTGCAGGATAGATGTGCATACCAAATGTACCCCTCCCCACACCTGTGAGGGCAAAGACCAAACCCCAAGTGAAGGCCTTCTTTACCTGGCCCCTGCGGCTTCCTTGACTCTCTCCCCCTCTTTACTGCAGTCCACGGTGGTCCCATGAACACAATGTACACCTTCTCTGCCTTGGCTCTTCCATAGGCTGTTTCCTTCTGGGTCACATGCTTCCCTTCATCACTAAACACACTCCCCCTCATCTGACTGGCTCCAGATCAGGCAACACTGCCTCCAAGCTCTTCCTGCCCTGAGCCACCAGGCTAAGGATGGATGCCTGTGCACCTGAACTCTCAGGAGCCTCTGGCCAAGTCTACAGGCTCCTCAGCATTTTTTTTTCTTTTTCTGAATGTTCTTCCTAAAGACCTGCACCATCTAAATTGGTAGCCACAACTTGAAAAAATCAATCCCTCAGTCACATTTTAAGTGCTCAACAGCCACACGTAGCTAGTGATGAGTATCTGGACAACACAGGAATCGGACATTTTCATCACGGCAGGAGGTTCCATTGGGCAGCAACTACAGACCAGGGGGCAGCTGATGCACCTGCCAGGTGTGCAAAACAGATGTGCTGATTTACGCACTTATGTTTTTTTTAGGTTTGTTTTATTTTTAGTATCTACTAAATGCCAGACACTATCCCCAGGAAACGGGATCTATTAGTGTCAAGCCTACCCATTTCTTGAAGCTCAGAGTTTAGTGAGGAACACACATGAAATAAACCCAGAGAAAACATGCAACACATGTGCAGCCCAATAGAAAGCTCAGGAAGGAATGATGAAGAAAGCACACAGGGCACTTGAGCAAAGCCTGGTAAGAGGGCAAAGCGAAAGGAAATACAATCAGAAACGGGTTAGGGCCAGATTCTGATGGGCCCTGAATTCCATGCTAAGAAACTTGAACTTAAATGCGGTAGAAAACCAGTGACCCATTTAAGAATTTTAAGCAGAAAAGTTAACTTGATCCAATTTGTGCATCTGAAGGACCATTCCAGCAGCTTGTGGGAGGTGGATAAAGATGATAAATGTTTGCCAGGGAAACCAGCAAGGCGCCCTGGCAGGCTAGGAGAGTGGGGGGTGGGCGTGAGGGTAGAAGAGAGAAGAAAGAGCTAATTCTCAAGCTGAGTCTGAGGTTGAGTGGATGGGCACCCTGACTGACTGGGTGGGAAGGAGAGGGTGGGGGCGGGGAGAAAAAGGGGTGCCTCTAAGGAAGCCAGCTGGGGACCCAGGGGAGGGTTTGCTACAGAATCTGGGGCTCTTCCCGGCCCTACTTCAGGGAGTACATTAGGGGTGATTAATTCACGGCCAAGTTACTTTCTGAGGAAGGTTACTACAGATACATCAGCATGACAGGTGGGGCGTGGAGGAAGAAGGCCCTGCGTGTTCAAGTCAGAGCTGAATATTAGATTCTAGTCACTGTTTGATTGATCTTTTAAGCAATTCTGGGATTCTGTCACTTAAAAACCAATAAATCTTTGAAGGCCTGGGGAAAGCAATGCAAAAGCAATAAATCTCTATTGTGGAATATTAGAAATATAGGCCAAGCTGCCGACGTGGTTTGGCTGGAGAGAGGAGGGTGAGGGAGCCCCACAGGGCAGTTTTCCCTCCCCACCTCCCCTCCTCGCCTCCAGGCCCGCTCAGTTCCACCAGACAGAGTCAGACCCAAGGGGCTCCCAAGGGGCTGAGCAGGGGCTGGAGGGTGCTGAGCAGGGACAGAGCCCTGCTGGCGAGGTCTGGGGGCTGGGGATCAGCTATGATGCTGTTTGAGGACAGGCAGACCCCACTCAGAGAGAGACATGCTGAGGTTCAAGGTAAGGCTCATTCACTCAACCCAGAGTGAAGGGCCCTGAGGCATCCTTTCTCCTCCACCTCACTTCCGAGCTGACAGCATCCGCACTGAAAGGTTACTCAGTCATCGCTCCACATCCCAGGCATGGGAAACACACAACCCTCAAGGGGAGCAATGAATGCCAAGGCAGGAAGTGAGGGCCATGTCCTGGCTGTACAGCTAACAAGCTTGAGGACCTCAAGCCAATCATTCAACACCTTAGAATACAGCTTCATCTTCAGAGATGGAAGTGGTGTTTCCACCCCCTGACCTACTGGGCAAATGGCAATCAGATGACTCAATGAGATTAAAGGAACTATTAACTATGGAATAGGATCCCAGGCATCTTTGACCCCATGCACCGAGTAAGCTCTTCATGGGATGCAGCCAAGGACTTTGTCATTTTATCAGTTCTCCTCTTCCTTGACCTGCGGGACTCCACAGCCCCCCCCCTCTCCCCCCCTGCCCTCTGCTCATCTCTCTAGCCAGTCCTCTCCTTTCAACCAATAGTCACTGTCCTTCCTGACCTTGTCTTGCTGGTCCAGTTTCATCATCTTGTTTGTTTCCCTGCTTAAGCCCCCCGCTCCCTTCCCCATTCCCAGGAACACTTACTGGATGCTAAGCCTCAGGACAGGTGTGCGCCTGTCCCATTTCCTGCTCTAACTCAGGTACCTCCCACTCCTGGGACACAGCAAATGCTAAATTTGTTGAATGACCTATTGGTCAACTGCCTCTCAATGGGGACATCCCAGTGCCCTGACCGCAAGGTGAAAAAGAGCTAAGGTAACGGAAATCTACTGTGATGGAGCCGCTACTGTCATTGCGAGCTGTCCCAAAGACTTGCTGGGTGGCACTGATTAGTCTCTTGCCCTTTTTGTCAAAGGCCCAAGCAATGGTCTGAAAGTAATTCCGAAAAGGAGTGTACCCATCCTCAATGATCCAGAGCCTTGGGAAGAGATGCAGCCAGACCTCTCCACACACAAAGCATTGCCCCTTTGAGCAGTGACATTTATTTTCATTTTTTTCCCCATGGTAATGTCACCAAAATATGTCATGCACCACTTCCTCCTAGGGAGATGCTAGGATCTAGTGGAAAGAGGGTTGGCTTAGGGTCAGTTCCCACACATGCACAACGGGGAGACTGCTGTTGCTGTGTTGTGAGGATACAGTTTACCTATGGGGACAGGCAAGCAGCAGCACTTTGCTCATTAGATGAAAGCCAGCAGGAACTTTGCACTTGAAGACATGGAGCCTAATACTACATTTTTTTGGGGGGGGGGTGAGCCAGGAACAACGGATAAACAACGGTGGCCTGGAGGAGTTGCAGCACGCAGACCTCCTAATTTCTTGAGTCCTTATGTCAGTCTTATAAAGTTCTCCTGTGTGTGTGTGTGTGTGTGTGTGTGTGTGTGTGTGTGTGTGTGTGTTTCTCCCTGCCAACTGTCCTTTTTCACTGCTCCTGGGCACTTCCATTCCCACCTCTCAATGTACTGTGGTCTTAGGATGCATGAGATGACCAAACAGCTGGGCAAGCGAGGAGCATGCAGGCTCAAGGGAAACGTGCAAGGGGCTTCTCCCTGTGGGACCTGGAAGAGCTTTTCCAGGAACGTCTGTTTGGGCTGCTCAGAGGCCCCCTTTGCTGGTCTCTGGAGTCAGGCAGGCCTGGATCCTAGTCCCAGCTTCACCACTTGCGGGCTCTGTGACTGACCTTCAGCTTCCTCGTTTCTAACAGAAAGACCCTACCCTTAGATTAGTCAAGGTTAAATTCTGGGAACACGGTAGTTGCTCAATAAACCACAGTGCTAATTACTTTGATGATTTTTCAGAGTTTCATGGACATATAATCTGATTTACCCTTAGGATGGGCTCTAGTCCACTGTACAAAATTTAACTTTATGCTGCTGGACCCATGTTGCTTATTTCTCAGTACAATTTTAAAGAAGTTTTTTTGAAAACTTTGTGCCGGAAAGAAGTTAGGGATCTTAAGGGAAAAAGCAAAGGCTTTCCATCCCCACCACAGAACCAGGGTCTCAAAAAGCTTTGTAAATCTGAATAGGAAGCAAGCAGGCAACACTGTGACCCTATGGCAGGACAGATTTCTCAAAATCCATTCTGAACAGGCCTTCGAAGAAATTAACTCTGACAGCCTGCCTTGCTGTGGCTTACTTCTATATTTTATTTAGCCTTTAAGGAATCACCACCCTCCATACTTTTCAGGTAAGCAAAACTCAGGCTTGAGAGATGAAGTGTTTTGTCCAAGGTTGCATAGCGTGTGCTGAACCCAGGCTCCCTGTCACTAAGCTCCCATCCTTTCCATTGCCCCACAGAGAAGGCTGTGGGGAGTGGACTGAACCCACACCCACCAGGAAGCCACGGTGGAAGCCAGGTGGCCAGTCCCTCTGTAGATAGTTTTGTGGGCTTGCAGAGTGAAAGGGGATACCTCGGTCTACTACAAAAATTCCTGTGTGTGGGGTCAGCAGCTAACGTATTGTGCAACATTGGATACACCGTTTCTCTTTTCTGGGCCCTATTTTGCCATCTGGAAAGCTTGCAAAGATCTTGAGACATGGACAGTGCTGCTTAGTGAAAGAGGTGCAAGCTGTGAAAGGGAGGCAGGCCACGGTGGCCGAAGTGCAACCTGGAGGACTGCATTCAGTCTCAGCTTCCCTTCCTACTGTCTGCGTGCTCATGGGGATTTCTGAGCCTGAGGATGATGATAATAATATCTGAAAAGGAGGACAATAATATCTCGGTGTATAGACAGAACTGCATGATAATGTTGCATGAAAGTAACAGGAATAAATAAAAGCAAGTAATTCAGTAACTATTTATTTTTTGGTGTGAGAGCCACCACCTGCCTGGGCTCGCCACAGCCGGGACAGTCCCGCAACAACCTATGCACAGGAGACAAGGCCAGAGTTCTCAGCTCAGGTGTCCCTCAAACACTACACACGCCTGCTGCCATGTCTGAAGATTCACCTGACTTAAAACAGAACTTTGTTCAAAGCCCACGGAATTGAGGGGAGCTTCCTAATTGCGGGGAACTGATTGGATCTGCTGCACTGCCTACAACTTCTGGGTAGAGTTGGATCCAGGTGGGAAAACGGGTAACTAGACCATCCCTATAGCCTCCCTCCTGGCTGGTCTCCTAGTCTCCAGTTTCCTAAAAGTCACACTGCATATGGCTCCTCAGAGAAACCTGAGCATCTCAAACATGGCCCCACACTTCCCCAACCCCCTCCCTTCCCCCGCCCCCCACACTGCTGCCTTCATCTTAATGCTGAAGCAGACATAACCACTCCTGGTTGCTCCAGGACAGCAGGCTGCTTCTGCCCTCCATGCCTTTGCTCACGCTGAATCCTCTTACTGCTTCGGCAAAATCTCATACAGCGTATAAGATCTAGCTCAGTGTCACCTCCTCTGGGAACTCCCCACTCCGAGCCCACATCACGACCCAGGCACATCTCTGCATGCATTCACTGTGTTGTAATTATGTTTTCATGTTGGAATTATGTCTCCCCAGCAAGAGTCTGGCTTTCTTTCGACCACGAGTGATTCATGGCTAGTTCACTGCTGTCTCCTAAGCAGTTAGACAGTCCCTGGCACAGAGGGAGTGCCATACCTACTTGTTGAATGGCGAAGTAAATGAATCGTTTTTATTCCTTGTGACCCTCCCCTTCCGGGCACCTGAGGTATTCAATGCGTGCTAGTTGAACTGGACTGAGCCCATGTGAAAGCTGTTTCACCCAACTCTCTGCTTGATTTCAAGGGACTGCTGTCCTTTGATCACCGAGCAAAGCTAGCAGTCAGGCTCGGAGCTGCTGCCCCCGTGCAAAGTACAGTGGTACCACGAGATACGAGTGCCCTAACATACAAGATTTTGAGATACGAGCCGTCGAGCGAGCGATTTTTGCTTTGAAATATGAGCAACATTTGAGATAGGCGTAATCATGTGGATCGGCCAGCTGCACATGACCCACCAGTTTACCGCGACTTGAGTGTCTCATAGTTTCCCACGCCTCAAGGTTACGGAATGAATTAAACTCATATCTCGAGGTACCATTGTATAGCTGGTTTACAAGAGATGCCCACCTTCCTCGTAGCCACGCGCCAGGACCTTGCACGGGGACAGCTCAGCCATGGAGAGGCTTTTATCGCCTGGGCCATAAACATGCTTCTGACCCCTAGCGACCTCTTGAAAAAATCAGCAGTCGGGCTCGGACTTCAAGCCCCACTCGGAGATCCTGGCACACTAAGGCCCTACGCTGGCCCACCCTAGAGGTCTGGCCCCAATCCCGTCTCTGAGCAGGCAGGATTCAGAGTTGAGCAAGTCCATTAAGGCCAGTCTGACATGGAAAGATAATCTGGGCAGGAGACTCTCCACCACTAAATAAATGTATTGTCCATGTGTTCCAGAAGGTTCTCTCCCAGCCTTCTCAGATCTGCCTCGGCATCTCCCTCAGAATCAGTTCCAACACCCATTGTGCAGGGAGAGGATCCTGAACTGGGTGAGGGCTGCTGGCCCTTCTCCTCCAGGAAGCCTGGCTCCTGGCCAGTCCTGGCCTGGCATTGATGGTGACATGCCTCAGTGGGAGGCGTGCCTGGTGCAGAGAAGGGAAGCCGTGAACTCTAGACGAAGGCACCTCCTACCTGACGGGGGCTCCCCGGGACTGAGCAGGCTTCAGCATCACCGTGATGGTCGTGTCCGTTTCGTTGAGTGGGGTGTCTGTGTCATACTCGGGCATCGATGGAGCTGGGCAGAGAAAGAGAGAGTGTGGAGCTCAGCACAGGTCCCAAGCCCCACTCATGGGGGTGGAATCCTAGACCATCCTGGCTGTGTAGCACTCATTCATTCACTCATTCATTCCCCCTTGAGGCCACCCCTAAGACACTCAGGATGACTGACGGGAAGGAGGACGTTTGGGGGAGCTTAGATGAAAGTCACATGGCATCCCAGGATTTCAGCAAAGAAGATCCTGACCTCCAAGCAGGCTGAGGGTTCCTTCAAGGTGCTGCAGAGCCTGGGGAAGGGTGGTGGAGATGTGCAATAAAAAAGTCCCACGCGAATAAACAGATAAATGAAGGAAATATCAGTCTTCAATAAAGATGTGAGCGCAATCAACCTTGTTAAGCACATTAAAAATGTAAATTACAATAGTAATGAGTGATTCTTTTTTTTTTTTCCCTCATGAGACCCTCCTCATTCCCACCCCCTCAGGAGTGAAACTAACCCTGATTCCTGGGGAAGGTAGCCATTTGTATTAAGAGCTATTAAAATCCACATCCCTTTTAATTCAGTATTTCAATTTCTGGAATTTAATCCCAAAGTTATAATCCAAACCGACGAATTAAACTTTATTCTGTAGCATGTTTATTGAAGCGTTATTTTATAAAATCATGGAAGCCCCAAATATATCCAACCACAGGGGAATGTTTAATTAAATCACGTCCATCCGCTTGACAGAACATTATAATGAAATCAATGTTGCAACATGGAAAATGGTTATGGTATAAACAGAAGTGAAAACACTAAGCGACCAAAAGCACTATGAGTCTGTTATGCAAAATGTGCATGCACGCCAACCAGAATTGCACAGACATTCTGAAACAATAGATTGTAGAAAAGGGTCTCAGGTAATTCCGCCTGATGCTGACTGATGATGGTAGAGGGGGCCCTACTGGAGACCACAGGTGAAATCACGGACCCTTGTGGCTTTGTAACAGTCACTCATTCATCAGACATCTCATGAAGACCTCTGCTGGGCCCTGCCGTGCTAAAAGGAATATTCCTGAAAATAAATCACATTTTTACAAGCCAACGTGTATGAAAAAAAAATGAAGCACTACTTAATGCAACTGTGTAGTCTAATTTTTGGTCAATCACGCAGCATGCCCTCTGGTCTAATTAGTATAACTTTTATGCGTTAGGAAGTGTGTGGACTGGGTTTTCTTTGTGAGCCCACAGAGGTAACACAGGAGGGACAGCATCGTCTTGATCTCCAGTGCCACATGGTGACAGCTGACTCTGGCCTTTTTTCACTCCCGGGAAAATGGGGCGTGGGGAAGAAAGACAAAGCAGCAACCGCTTTCTGAGAGATACCTGAAATTTTGGTGGCGATCCTAGTGGTGACGGGGGGCCCGAAGCCCTTTGCCGTGCTGGCCTTGATGGTGAAGGAGTAGGTGGTCCCTGGGTACAGACCCACAAAGAGGTGGTGGGTTTCATTCCGCAGCTTGAACACCTTCCCCCTCTGGCTGGAGAGGTCAGCGCTCGGGTCCAGGGAGCCAACAGCCTTGTAGTTGATCTGCACAACAAGCGAGCAAGCAAACCCATTAGCACCCGGTTCAGGAAGCTGGACGGCGCTCACGTGGAGGGACCTCAGGGGCGGAAAGGAGAAGGCACACAGGCTTGGTCAGCGAGTTCTGATGCTGCTGTCCACCGTACAGGTGACCCAGCCTCGAAACCAGCCACCGCCGGCGCTCTGCACCACCGCTGCCCCACAGAAACATTACCGCGCTACAGACATGCTGTTTAGTTTTCTAGTGGTCGCATTGAAATACAGATAAAGTAAAAAAAACTTAAATATTATATTCTGTCAAACCTAATATATGCAAAATATTTCAACCTGTGATTTACAGAAAGTTAGAGATATTTTATATTCATATTTTATAACATGAATAAATATATGTATTCACATGAAGTCTAGACATCTCATATGTAATTTGCCCATGGCACCTCTCCATTTCTACTGACACATTTCAAAAGTGGGAGTAGTCTCACGTGGCTAGCGGCCACCGCCTTGGACAGCGTATCTGTGAGAGAGAGGCATCTCAAGAAGAATTATTTGGAAAGATAGTTAAACATGCAGTCCTCGCCCCCTACTGCAGGTGGCGTAATCTGCATTTTCTCATGCATTGCACTGCTTGTCTTCCCCCAACCTTGGGGGCATGGGGATATCTAATTCTCATCTTAGTGATGCAGAAACTGAGGCTCGGTTTGAAACCACTTGCATTAAATCAGCATTTCTCCACATATCTATGGGGAAGGCCCAGTTCTGAGTTTCCTGATCCATTGTACATTCCTAATCATCCAAAGACCACATCACATGTGACTCGTCATGTGAGGCTGGCGATAGTGAGACTGGTCTGCCCTCTGTGCAAGAAGACATGTCCCTTCACTGTGCACTTGGGTGTCCCAGCAGTGCCAGGGCATTTTATAGAAGTTTGAAGGTGTTCACGCTCAAGCTCTGTTCGTATCTGCTCTGCAAGTAACAAAACGGTTGCCATCCTGGCATTGGCCCCATGGATCAGACTTTGAGTACCCAAGTTTCTAAATTAAACATTTGGGAAGGTGGCAAATACAGGCTTTTTTTTGGGGGGGTCTATTTTATCTAGTTTGTTCTATTAAAATATATTTATGAGAGTATAAAACACACAGAAAACCCTACAGCTCAATGATTTTTTACTAACTGGGAACAGTCATATAATCAGCACCCAATTAAGAGAGAAGACATGACCAGACCCCACACTTCCCCCTCGTGCCACTTCAATCCTTACTCACCATCCGTGGCAAAGGACCTTCTATCCTTGCCTCTACTGGCAGATGGTTGTTTTGCCTGCTGCTGAACTTTATATGAACGGAGTCACCAGGTGTTCTTCAGTGTCTGGCCTCTTTCACTCAACATTGTGCTGTGAGATTCATGCAGCTACATGAGATGCACGTACAGCTGCCGACCGTGCACTCTCAAAACTGTTCAGTATTCAGTCACTGGCCTAGGACCACATCCAGGCCCCTTAAATTTGAACACCTGTGCTCTTTCTTCTGTACTAGGGGCCTGGTGCATGGGTTTGTGCACCGGTAGGTCCCTCAGTCTGGCCTGTGGGGATTTGGCTAAAACCAGCTCTCTGACATCTCCCAAGGGGTCCCAGATTGCAAGAGGGTGCAGGCTAGGTCGTGGGACCCCATAGGTGCATGATTGAGGCCAGGGAGGGATCCAGGGAAGACTCCAGCATGTGTCTGTCCTGTCTTGTCCAGCAGCAAGCTAAACCTACTAGTTGAGGCATCTGCCCCCTGGTGGTCAGTGCATGTCATAGCGACTGGTGGAATGGTGGAATGAATGGTCGAATACTTAGCATATTAGGCTCTTATTATCTAAGACCCCCTGCCTCACGGGAGTCACACTGCATCAATGGAAGGCCACCTTCATTCATTCACTTAGTGTTCCTTCACTAATGTTTCCCATATAGCCCTGGATTCTAGGACCTGCATGGGGTGCTGCTGGGTCCCCAAATGAATGCAGTTAGACCCCATCCTCAGGGCCTTCTTTTCTAGAGTAAGGTAAGTCAACTCCATAGCACCTATATCACTTTGTTCTGCATCATGAATATCCTGTGCCTGACAGGAAGGCCACACCCAGGCAGAAAAGGGAACGCACCCATTCACTTAAAAACTAAGCAGTTCTTTCTTTCTGGCAAGGGTATCGAACGTTTTCGGAGAAAGAGGTAACTTTTCTCTCTTGTATGAAATGCTGAAGCAATTAAGGCCACGTGTCGAGGAGACAGGCCAGATTCTGCCTGGAGCAGAGTGAGCCCAGGAGGAGACGTGCCCAGAGTTGAAGGATTTGGGCATTTTACAAGCAGAGCCTGGACAGGTCCAACCCTTGTCAGGCAAGCGACACATGTCTGCCTCTCTGCTTGAGGGCTTTGTGCTTAGGCACTGGCAGGAAGTGCCTGGCAGTGAACACCCCTTGGAACAGTGGTTCTCAACCTTCCTAAGGCCGCGACCCTTTAAGACAGCTCCTCATGTGGTGGTGACCCCCAACCATAAAATTATTTCCGTTGCTACTTCATAACTGTAATTTTGCTTCTGTTATGAACTATAATGTAAATATCTGATGTGCAGGATGTATTTTCATTGTTACAAATTGAACATAATTAAAGCATAGTGATTAATCACAAAAACAATATGTAATTATATATTGTGAAATATTTATTTCTAATTACAAATAAATGAAATCTTGTCTTGAATCGTGGTGTAGCATGGGAAACAGTCTTCATATGACAACAGTAAACTACATTGCTACATTTTGCTACACCGAGGAGCGGTGTGTTGGTTCCTAAGACCATGGGAAATAGGTGTTTTCCACTGGTTCCTAAGATCATGGGAAATAGGTGTTTTCTGCTGTAGTCCCAAAGGGGTCGAGAACCACAGATTGAGAACCGCTGCCCTGGAAGGATGGGAGGATCACGCCTTTCCCAGGCCCCTCTGGCCACAGCAGCCCCCTATGGGGCTTCCCCAAGGAAGTCTTCCCTTCTGGCTGGGAAGCATACCCACCTTTGGCTGCCTTCCTTTCTCTTCCCCACCCCCTAATGTCTCCTAACCTTCTCAATCCTCACTGAAGTCAAACCTTGGTCTCAGGGGTCTGCATCTGGGAAACACCTAACTAAGACTGCACAGGGGGCATCACAGGGCAGAACTGAACTAATGCCCCAGGATGATAGGGATTCGGAGCCGGGGAAAGGGTGGTCTGGATGCTGGATAGAGAGAGCTCCCTGAGCAAAGGCCCGAGTGGGAAAAGGCTCTGAGAACTGAGGAAAGCCCAGTGTGACTGCAGAGTGGTGAGCAAACGGAGGAGTTGAGGGTTCAGTGTGCGGCTGGACTCCAAGTGTCCCCACTGGCAGGAGGAGGAACAAGTTCAGAGAGCTCTGCCTGAGGCTGGGCACCCCAGACCACAGGAGGGGAAGGCATGCATATGCATCCTTTTGAAATCTCTCCCCGGTCCCCCTGGCTGGGCTGGTGGCAACCGCATTGATATACAGGCACTGGGAGGTAAAACTCATGCCTTATTTACTAGCCAATTCCTTTCCTGCCCTCCAAATTCAATCCAGAAGCAACTCAATTTCCACTGAGCTGTCAATATAATCTACCGTGTTCCCCTGCTCTCCTAACCTTTCCTGGTATTACAGGATCCTCACTTACTTGTAATGAAACACTATGAATAAATCAATGTATGTTAATATAGCATGTCTTCAATTTTTTATAGAGGGCTTCACCAAGCCGAATCCCCGCTGCTTTGTCAGAAACCATCTTTGAAAAATTTAACTTTGCAAGTTTTATGAACTTGCAACTTGTGGGGGTTCAGGCTGGGGAGGGAAAGGAGGAAGGTGAGAAAAATGGAAGGGGATGGAGCTATGGCCATAAAACACATAATGCAATGTGAATCCTCATTTGGAAGAAGAGAGAAAGATTTGTTGGAACAGCAAACATAAAATAAAGGGTGAGTTGTGTAAAGGTGCGGAGCTGCATGTCAACACGGACCCCAGGGACTGGGCTCTGGCTGCAACAAGGTGATCGAGGTCACCAGTCTCTTCCGGTCTCCCTCAGTGGGATCCCTAGCCAGGAGCCAGAGTGAGGACTTGAAAATGAGAATCCAATCACATCACCCCTTAGAATCCATAGCTCTCCGGATGCAGACCACATTGCTGTGCCATGGTCTTCATCAGCTCAGGCCATGAGTTGGCCTCTCTTGGGCTCCCTCTTGCAACCTAGGCCTTATTACACTGTCTAAAAGGAGCCATGGTCCTTTTTGCTACAGGACCTATGCATAAGCCATTCTATCTGCACAAAACACTGTTTCCTTCCCATGCCTCCTTCTCACCTAGTTAATGATTCCTCATCCTTAGATCTTACTTGAAATGACACTTGTCATGAGCACCTTCCCTGACTCCCACATCCTCCATGTACCCAGTGTCACAACTCTCCCCTTTGAACTGTGAATTTTACATTTACTCATGCAATTATTTCATTGTGAGTCCTTTTTCCACTATCCCAGGATTGCAAAAGTAAAGCCTTAAAGCCAAACTTGGCCCCTTACTGGTTTTGTAAATAAAAATGTACTGTCACATAGCTGTGCCATTCACGTATGTTTTATCTTTGGCTGCTTAGACATGACAATGGCAGAATTAAGTTATTACAACTGAGACCCCATGGCCCACACAATCGTGAATATTTTTTCTCTGTTCCTGTGTATAAAGCGGTGGATGACTCCTGTACCAGACGTTAAGCTCCAAAAGGGCAAAGATCTTATCTGATTTTTGTTACATATTTCTTCCCTTTGCATGGGTAAGTGAATGATCAAACTAGCTACATGGCTTGAACCATTTTTAAAAAAACATATTTTATTGATTTTTTATAGAGAGGAAGGGAGAGAGATAGAAAGTCAGAAACATCGATGAGAGAGAGACATCAATCAGCCGCCTCCTGTACACTCCACAGTGGAGATGTAGCCGCAACCAAGGTACAGGCTCTTGACCAGAATTGAACCTGGGACCTTTCAGTCCGCAAGCCGACACTATATCCACTGAGCCAAAATGGTCTCGGCATGGCTTGAACCATTTGTTGAATGCTCTTAGTCTTGGGTTCTTTAAGGATTAAATAATAATTTTAATGCAACTTTAGCCTTTGCATCGGGGCTCCATCAATGGAGTAAAGAACAAGTAGTCCTTCTACCCTAAACTGAAGAGGCAGGGACAAGAGAGGCAGCAAGAACAGAATGAAACCATTTCCCCTGAAGAGCCCCGTCAGGAAGAACTTGAACATGCATAGACTGGGCTATGCTGTGCTCCAGGCACCGGGCTCGGTACGGCGTAAGACTTTGTAGTCCCATGTTCAGATAGAGCACCTATCTAATAAGACTCAGGTTCTGAGGATGACATGGTACATGGGAGTTAAGAGAAGATAGGAGATAAGGATGAGAGATGCAGCCAGGATGCAGAAGCAGCTGATCAGAAGATGCAATCATGACAAAAACACCATTTGGAGCACTTGCTATGTGCGAAGCACTGTGAGACGGGGTTCGCATAAAAATCGCCTTGTTTAAGCCTCAAAAAATGGTATGAATTCTTTATGGATATTCCCATTCCTCTGCTGAGGAAGCTGAGGCCAAAGGAGGTGACATGCTAAACATGTGATCAGAGGTGAGGGCAGCTATGTGTGTGATTGTGTGGCCTGCTGGAAGAATGGAAGGAAATCCACAGCTCATGAAGTGTTCTCTGCTCCCTCAACTTCACCATAGTAGGTGCTGTGATGTGACAAAAACTTGGGTAAGTCTAATCACATACCCAATGATGCCTTGGGAGGACCACAGAGCTGTAAAAAGGGCTCCCTCCTAAATAGATGACCCCCTATTGAGGAAACACATATAGCATCAATTGTCATATAAAATGGGTCACAACCTGCTTGTCATTCTATAGCTTTTACTATATCTATGGTGTCTTCGTCCCAAACCCTTTGGGGGAGAAAGGAGTCAGAATCTTAAATTATTATCCAACTATCTGCTCCCAAATTTCTCCAAATGGCTTCCAACTCAGATTCTGCAATTCTCAACACAGTAGAGTATTAATAAGATTACACGTAAAATAGATCAATATGGATATTTCATTGTATAAAGGGTTAAAGTTATTTAATTTTCTGTAAACTCAAAACACTGGTTAAAATATTTACTTCTTTTTTTTTTATCTACAGTGCAGGGATGGTCTTTGCCATCTTGGTGACCTCCAAGGCAAACGTACAAAAGGAGACAGTTCAAGGTAATCTCTGCTTGACAGAAGTGTAGTGTTGACTCATTGATTTCCTAGCAATTTAAAAATAACATGGGAACACATTCCTTCTGAAGAACAGTGAGATTGCACAGATGGCCACAATGCACACGTCCATGACTTCTTGCCCACGGGCTCTCATTGTTCCTAGAGAGCCTTGGACTATGATAACAGCAGGGAAAAAAATTATGACTGACATGCTGACCGGTGTGCCTGGGGTTTCCAGTACTATTGAGCCCGTGAGAGAGCAGGGACCTGCCACTTTTGTGCCCAGGCAGCTAATGCTTTTGTTCTATTGAGATGAATTCATTCTCTCAGCCAACAGATGTTCATTGAGAACCCATTCTGCACTAGACTCTGGTTTGGGCTCTGAAGAAACATGGATGAAGAAATCTCCATTCCAGACAGGATTGATGGATATTGTAGCGAACAAAGTCTTTTTGGGAACACAGATCTGGGAGCAACCGGTTCTGCCAGGCAGAGTAAGGACAGCTTTCCAAAGAAGCTTCCAGAGGGCTGGGCTGGGCCGGCTTTTCTCAACCTGGACTCCAGAGCATAGAATTCCCAGGGGCCTTTTAAAAAGCACCAATGCCTGACCCCACCCCAGGCTAATTGAATCCATGCTGGGCATTGGCACATGTTGATTTGATTGGACAGCCATGGCTGAGAGTACTGGAGCTGAGTCCTATGGCATGAAGGGACTAAGCTAAACTACAAAAGGCAGCACATGCCAGGGGAAACTTTCCTCACCATTCAATTCAATTATAATGGCTGCAGGCAGGATTCACTGATGAATCTGGAGTTGGTGGGTGAAACAATATTCCCATAGCTTTATCTTCCCCAGATTTCCTAGCTATTGTTGTGGTTTTATCATAAAACCACAAATTCTTTGACATCTCCCAGAAGGAAGGTCTTAATTCTTCTCTCCTTGAGTGTGGGCTCTCTTTGAATGAATAGGGGGAAATAGTAGCTTTAAAGTGGAGAGACCTGGTAAGTGGGCAAGATCAACACTGTCAAAGATAAATATGGTTGAGATTAAGGGCCCTCTGGTATGATGTGATGAGAAGGGTATATACTCTTTGTGGTCTTTTTTATTTCCCCCCCAGAATCTCAGCCCATTAATGAGAAAACATCAGACAAACACTGAGCACTCTTAGAAAATGTCAGTCATGAAAACAAGGAAGGATTGAGGAACTGTCACCAATTGAAGGAGAATGAGAAGACATGACACATAAATGCTATGCAGGAACCTAGAAGGAAGAATAGGACATCTGCAGGAAAACACAGAAAATCAGGAAGAAATAAAACAATAACAAAAAGGTGTGGAAGTTTAGTCCATGGTAATGCACAGACATAAATTCTTCATTTTGATCCACATGCTATGGCTATGTGAGATGCTAGCATTCAGCAAAGTTGTGGGAAGGGTAGAGCACTCTCTGCATTATTTTTGCAACTTTTCTGTACATTCAGAATTATTTGAAAAGAAAACATTTAAGAAACCACAACAAAAAGGTGGCCTGCTGGTTTTGGCACTTGTGAGGTCTTTGTGGCTGCAGAATGGAATCTACAACAGCGTCAACTTAAGCTCTTGACTTGTGCTGAGCACTGGGGAGCCTATAGAAACTTCCAGTACAGTGAGGGAACCAGGGGGGCCACAGGGATAAAGGACTACTGCTCTGAAGGAAGGGGAAGTGATTAGTTGGGAGCATATAATAGAGAAGGCCTCTGGGGCCAGGAAGTCTTCCTGCAAAGCTATTCACCAGATGAAGGAGGTGGGAGAAAGGTGGGAGGGAATAATGGGAAATGGGGGAGAGTGTAGCAAGAGGAAGCCTGAGAGATGCGCTTGGGCAGGGTGACTACAGGGTTCTATGATGCTTTTGTACAAAGTAAGAAAAGGCCCCTCTCCAGGCCAATACAGTCCCCCACTCCATCATAGTCCCCTACACTTCCGTGAGTTGAGAGGGCGTTTGTGAGAACAAAAAGATGTCTTTCTCGTGCCTCTTCATATTCGCCATCAGACACAGCCCAGAGCTCAGTGCATTCCCTCCTTTAGTGGTGTGTTTCTGTGTTATACACAAACTGCAACAGTATGTGGCAGCCCTATATTGAGGCCAGGTCAGGAAAGGCTTTATGTGAGTACTCAAGGGCTTGGATTTTATTGTGAGGATAATATGGAACTAGAGGGAGGTGGGTTATCTACAGGGGTTCAGGGTCATTCCTGGATTCAGCAACAGATCTACTGAAATTGAGGCCTGGAGGCAAGAGAGCATCAGTGTTAGAAGTGCTCTCTGAAGGGTGCATCCCAGACCTACTGACCAAATGTTGGGGGTGGGGGGCAGGTGATTCTCACGCATGTCAAATTTCTCTGGCAAGGGGATCAGAACCACTTTGGAGGGTCTGGCTCTCACCCAGAGGGCAGGTGGCAATGAGGGGCTGGCTCAGACTGGAAACTGAGGGGACGAAGAGAAGGAAGTGGACTGGAGAGCCATTGAGTCCTGGGTAGTGAGGGATGAGGCCCTTAAAGATGTAGGAATAAGAGAGAGCAACACATGGCACCAGGCTTCAGGGGAGATGAGCCTTCTACCGGAAACTATCTGTGAATGTCCAGGAGCCTGATCCTCCTGATGATGCTGGCGTTCAGGAATGAGAAGAGTGGGGGGAAAGACCATTGAATTCAGCCTTGCAGAACCATGTTGAAGCCTAGATCTGCCATTTTCCAAGAGATGAGTGATTACTCACAAGCTAAGGTGTCCTATTAACAACTGGATGAGCAGCAAACCCCTGGGCAGGGCTGCCAGGCTTCTTGGTTTCCCAAGCTGAGCTCTGGGGTCAGACTCTGACTTCGGGCTTGGTTGGCTGTGCCAGGACTGCCTTGGCTGTGCTCCTTGCCCAGGGCTGCCAGCACAGGGGACAAAGCTGGCGATCTACCCGGCATGGGAGCCCTGCTACCGCCCTGCAAGGATCTGAGGTCCTCACGGATCAAAGAGGCATTGCAGAAGGGAAATGGGCTTGTTACCCCCATGGCTTTTGCAGATCCCCAGTCAATGCCATGTGGTCTGACTTCAGCTGCTTTCCCGGTGGCTTTGGGATCAAACGCCAGGAGAAAGGAAGCTCGGAATCCAGCTGGCCCAGGGTCATTCCTATTCACCATCTAGCAACCCAAACTGCCAGGTTGGCAGTAGGATAATAAGAAGAATTAACATATATTGAGTGCTGATCATGCGCCCACTCTTTCCCTAAATCACCACCCTGCCCCCAGCTCTCAAGAGGGATTTTGAGGGGGGGGTGTTCTCCTATTAATATACATCCCCCATCCTTACCTCTGAGCTACTGTCAGTCTACACCCCCTTCCCCCAACCCCTGACTCATGGGAGGAATATTCTGACAGTTCCCCTTTTTCAAACTGCTCTGAACTTCAAAGACACAGTCAGGTTCCCATAACAGGGCCACCATCAACTCTGCTGGCTCTAAGCTGTCTCTTACTAAAATGTCATAATGCAGTTTAATAATATAAAGCTTAAACCTCCTTTCAGCTTTCAATCTCATGATGAGGTGTCCGGGGTGCGATGATTTTGTTATTTTCACAGAAACTTTCTTGCTTAATGAGTCTGTCTGTGATATTCCCAATTGCTTGCAGTCTGCGCTGCCATATTTCTTGGGTTTTTAAATGTGAGCAGCTTGCCTTCCAATGTCACACTCAACTGATTTCTGTTCTGCTGAGTTTAACCCGGTTACATTGCTAAGTTGCGTGACCAATTCCTCTCCGTTTGGCTTTGGGGGTGGGGTGCGAGAGAAGTCAGATAATCCCTTGACCCTGCTCCCTGCAACCTGGCAGCTCGCCAGCGGCCTTTCTGGCAGAGACAGCGTGGGGAAATCCTTCATGGAGGGCAGGGCCTGGATTCTATTTATTCATTGCTCTAACTGCCAGCTCCCCAGCTTGGCACGGAGAAGTCAATGAGGTTTGCTGAATAAATGAGGATTAGGAATGAACATGTAACACACACAGAGTGTAGTACAGCTGGGTTTGCAATGAAGTCATTTTGATGCCAAAGTTCAGTATTTCCCACCCTGCCCATCACTGCCCTTTGCACACGTCCCTGTGTGACCAGTTGCCCGGGGGGAGGACTGGCAGTGGGGGCCTGTAGCTGTTAGAACACAAGGTTTGTGGTGGGTTTGTCTGAGTGGCCACCCCCAGGAAAGACCTGAGAAGCATTCCTGGCAGCTGAACAGATGCCCGCCTGGTATATAGCTGGAACTCAGTTAAATGATCTATTTAATCGTTAGTGAGACAAGGCAAAGCTCTTGTCCTCTGGGATCTGAATTTCCAAAACTTAAAAAGGTCTTTAACCTGAGACGTCTCTTCGGGGGTCTCAGGTTAGAAGCTTTCTCTTTTTTCCAGTGTGTTTCCATTTTTGGTGGTTTTTCAAAATGGCCACAAAGCCTTTGACACTTTTCCCATGAAAAGGTGAAGCTTACTAACTAGTATGTCCCTTTCTGGAGTCTAGGGGAACTTGTGGCTGCTTTAAGCAAAAGAATGTGGAGGAAGTGATACTGTGTTACCTCTGAGACTAGGTCCTAAAAAGCAATGCAGCTCCTGACCTGTCCACAGGGGGCATTTACGTCTACAGCATCTAAGATGCAGTGTAAGAAGTTCCACCTCCGTAGGCCACCATATTGTGGGGAAGCACAGGGCATGTGAAGAGGCCATGTGCAGATGCTCTGGTGGATAGCCCCAGGTGCATCCAGTCTGAGTCATATCTGTCCCAGTAAGTGAGCAAGCCTGCAGATGATTCTGGTCTCATCACTCCCGGCCATTTGAGGTTTCTCAGCTGAGTCCATGGGCATCATGGGGCTGAAACAAGCCATCCTTGTTTGCGCACGTCCCTGTGTGCAATTCAAATTCCCGACCCACAGAATCTGTTGAGCACAATGAAAACGTGGCTTAATGCTACTAACTCTTGGAGTGGTATTACAAGGCAATGATAACCATAACACCATTTGTCCATTATACTTGAGTGTTTCATTAAGAGCATGGATACCATTTTATTTACTTTTGTATCACAAAGAGGAACCATAATAGATGCTGGATAAATCCATAGAACCTTCTTAACCAAGCGACCCAAGTTAACTCCTGATAAACGCTCTGAGTAATGCATATCACTTGTGTGGTATTTTTGCCAAAAATGCATAACCTAAATTAAAGTCTGTAAAACAGACCAGAATAGAACAAAAGAAACCATCATCTTCAACAGTGCCAAGGACTGGCGAGACAAAGAAAGACTGGGCGCTGGCCCAGATTAGGGGAGATAGAGGAGAAAGAACAAAGAAGTGCAATGGAGAGTCCTCGACTGAATTGTGAACCGGAAAAAGGACAAAGTGGGGAAACAAGTGAAATTCAGAAAAGGTCTGTAGCCTGTAATTTTCATCATTATTGTAGTTTATAATACTGATCACTGTTTCTTTCCTGGGTTTAATCATTTCACTACGGTCATGTATAATGCTAACATTAAGGGAACTGGGTGATAGGTATATAGGAATTTTGTACTTTCTCCAAGTAGAATAAAGAAGTATTTTTAAACTAAATATTTTTAAAAGGAAGACAAAAGAAAAGTGTTCTAACTCACATTGATTGGCTAACCTGGAATTGTGGAACCACGGATCAGAAGCCAAAGGCTCAACCCTCTACTTCTGACCACCTCGTAAAATTCATTACAATAATGAACTAACATTTATTCCCCCTTAATGTGTGCCAAGTGAGAGCCATGCCAAACACATTCATGCATCAATCACTATCATCACAGATTTACGAGGCCAGTACCATTTTTATTCCCATTGTACAGATGCGGAAGCAGAGGCTTAGGGAGAAGAAGTAAATTTCCAGGGTTCTCACATCAAGAAGGAGGCAGGGCCAGGTCTGGCACCCAGGCATTGTTTCAGCCCCATGAATCCAACTGCTCAACCTCAAGGCTCTGCTGTCATCATACAGAGTAGCTAGTCTGGTTTCCAGGGGCTGGGAGGCCAGAAACTCTGCTGTGAAAACCCACTGTGGAAGAGCTGGGGTGAGAGGTGAAAGGAAATGAACCCCCCTCCATCTTGTCCTATAGGTCTGGGACCCTGCCTAAACCCCTTCCCTTTTCTGGGAGGGGCCACAGGTGTGCCAGCAATGTCTTAACTTCCCGACCCCCACCCAAATGGACCAACGAAGCTCCAGGGACACAGCTAAGGTCCTAATTGGCTTAACCACAGAAAGACCCCAATTCAAGTGACCAATCTCTGTAACCCTCATAACTTTTCCAAGCCCCCTAATTATCCTACCCCATAAAACTCATTGTTCCTGCCCGGTTCGCTGTCTCGCCTCACTGCTGTGACAGAAAGAGGTTGGGACCCAAACCCGGGTTTGAATAAAGACTCCTTGCTTTTGCATCGGAAAAGGCTCCTTAGTGGTGGATTATTGGGGACCCCGAACTCTGGGCATAACAGAAGCATGTCTAGAGTGTGGAGGGCTGGGGAGAGCTGCTGATGAGAGACTTGGGGATACACAACCAAAGCTAGGGAAGATTGGGGTAGAAGTGAATTTGGAGAGTGGAGGGAGACAAGGCGCCGCCGGGGTCTCCCAGAGGGTTTGTCCTGCCAGCCTGGAGCTCCCGCCTCCTACCAGAAGGCTAAGACAGGGCAGATTCCAGGCCCTTCGGAGGAGGAGTCCATTGATCACAAAATCACAGATTCGGGTCAGCCAGGCCTGAAGTCTGAAGTTCCACTGTTGCATTTTTCCTTTATTCAGTAATTTTCTTGTGAAATTAAAATAGAATTGATTTCCTCCACCCCCTTTCCTTAAATTAGGCATTAGGAAAGACTTAAGAGATGGGCATATTGGAGATTTGAACATCAATTCAAACCAGCAGAGCACATTTGCAAGATGGTGTTGTAGCCTCTGATATTAGGGGGAAGCTTTGTAAAAGCCTGTGTTTTGATTGTATCTCCTCCTCCCCAAAAGAAAAGTAAGTCTTTATTTTTCTCTCTTCTTGGGTAAAATGGACATTTTTTCCTAATCGTCTCTTCGGGGGTCCCAGGTTAGAAGCTTTCTCTTTTTTTCTAATCTTGCCCATGTGACATTTTCCCAGAAGCAAGCACACAGCAGGTGACATTGCTATTTTAGGGAACTGTCATTTCTGGAGAAATAGTTCATCAGGAAGCTCACACCCTCCTATCTGCAGTGACCACAGGCCCTCGGCTGGGTCCAGAATGGAGCCTCCCAGCTGGAGGCTTCTTCAATTACAAAGCACTCAGGAGAAACAGAGGCTCAGAGAGGTCAACAGGCATGCCTAAGGTCACACAGTAAGTGGATTTTCTCTAAGGAGACAGCCACAGGATAACAGAACAGCCTGGGAAGGAGTCAGAAACTCAACTCCCAGCACAAATCCTGTTTAGCTGATGTTGGTCTGGAGCAGGGCTGCCCAACAGAAATGTGTGCCACATTTAAAAAGATTTAAAAATTTTAGGAGCCACATTAAAAACAAACAAACAAAAAAATCCATGGCCTGTGTGGCTCAGTAGGTTGGGTGTAGTCCCTCCCACTGAAAAGTGGCTGTTTAGATTCCTGGTTAAGGCAGATGCTCCAGTTTACGGCTTGCCCTTGGTAGAGGGCGTTGGTTAGGGGAAGTTGCAGGAGGAAGCTGACTGATGTTTTGCTCCCACATAGATGTTTCTCTCTCCCTCTCCCTTCTTCTAAAAATCAATAAAAAATATTTAAAATATAAAAAGAAACAGGTGAAATTCATTTTAATAATATATTTCATTTGACTCAAGAGATCTACAATGTTATTATCTCAACATGCAATCAACACAAAATAAGTAATGGGATATTTTATATTCTGGTTTTCCTAATAATGGTTTGAAATCCAATGTGTATTTTGCACTTCCTGTACATCCTGATTTGGACTAGCCACATCTCAAGTGTTCAACAGCCATTTGTAACCAGAGACTAGACAGTGGTGGTTTAGACCAGGGTTTCTCAACTTTTTCAAAGTGATTATTTCCTAAGAAACCTATTTAGACATTTTTCCTACATTTCCGCTATGACATTTTAATTCTACAGGTATGCAGATCTGGATAGCTGTTTATGCACTTTATGAATACGATGCATATGCATAAGAAGAGGATGATTGTTTTCCACCCATCTCCTCCCTCCAAGAACCAATTTTCACCTTTTGTGGGTGATAGTTCCTGTGATGCATAATGCAGAACAAGCAAGACCAGCCCTGAACTTCCCATTCTCATCTGCAAAATGAGGACTGGTGAGTGGGCACAGCAGTTCTTGTGGGAAAGCCTCTCGCATTGCTGAGTGTGGCACTCATGCTCCAAGTGGGTTGAGCGGGTGCTTCTAACACGTCGTTCCCTGCCACATTGCCGGCAGCGCCTGAGTTAGACCCTCTCCTCAGCCTGCATGCAGTCCCAGGGGTTCTGCTATTTGCCCTTGTCCTCTCTCCTTCCTTGGAAGACTTCACCACACCGGTACAGGGAGAAACCAGGGGTGCTGTCCTTCAGCCTTCCCACAGCTCAGCCAAGGGTAGTGGGATCTTTTGGATTGCAACTTCAATTGTCCCTACTGGACACTAAATTGATGCTGAAAAGCTAGAAGGCAGCCAGGTTTCCTGTCACCGGATTAGGCTTTTCTTCCTCCCCTGGGTGCCCTCTAGCAGAGGCTTGGTGCCCAGGCTTATTATCTCTGCACAGCCACATGTTCCAATCCCTCATCCACCTCCGCAGTGTAGCCCAGAATTGAGATCAATAACTATGGACTAAGGTAATTTCTCCCCTTTGTACGAGCCCACACTCTCTGTGGATAAAGATACAGATTTGATGTCCCAAATCCTCAGAGATCCTGGCACCTTCTTCCTTTCCCAACTCACTTCTCAGTGGCCAATAGGATCCATCACTGCACCTGTGGTTCCCAAACAGCTTTAACTCGTCATATACAACTCTACCATGCCTATCCATTCCTCCTGTCCCCTCTGAGACGTGCCCCTAGAGTCAAAGCCAGGGGTCATTGGGAGTCATCCAGAACACCTCTGAGACAGGGACCACAATCCCTCCTACTCTGGAATGCTGCCTCTGGACAGTGCTGTGAGCACGCGAGTGCTGGACTCAGCCAAGGCCACTTCCATGCTCAGCCCTTCCCATAATTCCATCTACTCTACATGGCGCATATGAGAGCAGCTTAGTGCAAAGAAAGACTTGGTGTCTTAAGCTGGGGATGGCAGAGCAAAATCCAAGACGCAGTGAACAGTCTGACTGATTGCCTGGTCTTCCAGAAACAGACCTCACTAGGTACCCACTGCAGGGAGAAGCCCGGCTACAAACTGGCAAGGAAATTGACTTTGGAATTTTGCCTTTGCCTTCCCTTCTCCTCTTCCCCATCCTCCTCCTCCTTTTTCTTTGGTCCATCATAGTAAAGTGTATTTCTTAGATTCTTGTGTTTCTTTATAGATATAACCCCTCTGCTACCTTTTACTTAGGAGGAGGTTCAATATAGAAAGCAAATGTTTTTTAATGTCATCACTAAAGATTCAAAGAGAACAAAAGGCAGAACTCAGAATTTGAAAGAGTTCCCAGTGTGGATGTGATCCTGGGTGCCAGGGGTTGGTCTTCAGCCAGGCTGCTAGCAGCTGAGTGACTGACAAGACTCGGTTTCATCATCAAGAGAAGAGAGCTGTGAAGTTGAAACGTGTCCATGTGTACAAGAGCCCTTGGAAATGCCTGGAACTTAGAATATCAAAGAGGTCAGCAGACCTGAATTTGCAACATCACAAAGGGTCTTTGAGAATATTCTGAGTAAACCATAGATGCATTCAACTTGAGTCAACAATTATTTATTGAGAAGTTATATAAACTAGCCATTATTTTAGGCATTTGAGATATGCCAGTGTGGGGAGGGGGGCAATAAAAATCCCTGCTCTCCTGGAATTTACCCTCTAGTTTCCAAGGCAGTGAGAGGAGGGGACAATTATAAAAAAACATGTCAGTTAGTTAGGATGTTAGGGGATGATAAGTAGCGTAGAAAAGAAAAGAAAACAGAGTGGTGTGAGGGGTACAGGATTGCCGGGAAAGGGAGATGCAGGTTGCAATATTAACCTGAGAATGTGAGACCTGAGCAAGGACTTACAGAGGGGATGGAGAGCCCAGCCTTTGGACCCCGCCTCTTTGTCACTTCTAGCACTATAACCCCCACCAGCCTTCCTTCCAGGGCACCTGCTGGATGAGTCAGGGGAGAACAGGGGGACATGGACCAGATCCTACATCCAGGGGACACAGACCAGGAAAAATGAACAGAAACCCAGGATGTTGATGTAAGTATCTAGGAAGATGACCATGACCTACCCAGCATGCTGTTCCCAAACTGAACCTCAGGCGTGTGGAGCTGACTTGAAGATGCCAAAAGCTGTTACAAGCAGAGCTCCTGAAGGAGGGGACCTGGAGCTTGGTGGGGTGAGTCTTTGGTTTTAGCCTCCCACCAAGTCTGATCTTATAACACATTTTCTCTTCCAGTGGAAGGAATTGGGCTGGGGTCCCTGCAGAGCTTCAGAGACCAGATACACCGCTGAGCTACTATTTAAGGTAACCCTAACTCTTGATGAGGTCCACTCCTTGAATCCCAGGCTCTTATCAAGATGCAGAACTCGCAAACCGCTCAAATGTGAAGAACAACTCAGATGTATGCACATAAAGGCACGGGGTAATTCATAGGGGAGCTGGAGAGAATCCTTCCATTGATTTGGATGAAGTCTTCTCCACTGAAAAATACCAAAATTTGCATGAAAGACATTTGCTAAAGTAACGGCAATTTAAATACACTGTGAAGAGCTCTGAATAGAAATATAGAAATTCTCACATGGAAACCTGTCTAGAATGGCTTCCCGTCTGATGGCTGTTCTATGTGTTCTCTGTTAGCCTGGGATTGAAGAGGGGGGCGGGGAGCTGGGGAAATGGCTCCACCATACTGCCTGGGCCACCTAACCAGTGTGTGGGGGTGGAGGATTCTCACTCAGAATCGCCTCTCTGCCTGGCTCTTTCCTTCAATGATTTTGTCCGGATTTTGCCTCCAAAGAAAGAATTCAGGAGTCATGACAGCACTCCAATGGGGCCCTTAGAGGAGGGAGCACCACAGATCTCTAAACATGAGCACCCCAGAGAGTTGCAGTGGTGTGCAATGCCCCCTCCACTCCAGCCTGAATCTCTGTGTTGAAAGCTACCTTCCCCAATTCCTGAACCACAGCTTCCATTTCTGAGTCAGTGCAGTCAATGGTGCCATGGACACATCTGCCAACTTGCCTTCTAATTGCTCAGAGGACAGAATCTGTGTTAAGCCAAGAGGGTGGGCTAGAGCTCACCAGCCAGAGGTGGTGGGGCCAGAGTTAGTCCCTCTGCAAGCTGAAGATACACAGGCTTTGAAGCAGGTGGCAGGAACACCAAAAGCCATGCCAAGAGAAAGGTCAGTGTACAGAAGGAGGATGGGGCAGACAAATCAAAGGAAGCGGAGGCAAAGACAAGAGAAAGAGAGAGAAACCTGGGTATTTGACTTTCGGAATGACATGTCCTTGACATCAAACCATTTTTCATCCACTCCCCAGGTGTGTCTGTCAAGCCAATCTGAGCTATTTTGAGAGACTTTTGTTTCTTCAAAGGCTATTTCCCTGATGAGAACATCTCCTCTACATCATCACCTCACTTCTTCTTTAGCAAACAGATAAATGACCCTGGCTTTCCTAGCTCAGGAGCAGCCTTCGTGTCCCCTCCTCGATTTGTGTCCATGGCCCCTGCCTCCCTATCCCAAGTCCTGCACCATGAGCCACGAGTTCATCCAAAATGCAGACTCCAAACCACTTTCCGTCAAATGGGCACCTGACAGTCCCAAGGCAGCACAGCTTGTCCAAGAAGCAGAGCTGAATGTCAACACCTTCATTTCACTGCCACGTAACTCGTGGGGGCAGCAGCCCAGGAAGCAGCTGTGTGGGCTGATAAGGGCTGCTCTGTCTTGTCAGAGGCCTCAGGCACCATCTCCAGAAACGGGCCAGCAATGCGGGCCCAGCACAAGTGTCAGGTGTCCAGTTTCCCGCCTGAGCCACCTGCGCACAGGCACACCATACCTCCCGCCAGGATATATCCACATGGTCCCTCAGCAGCTGGGCTGGTTTTCTCCTGCTGTATCTACAGCAATACCAGCCCCTGCTCAGCCCTTTTCCAAACCAGGAGGCAGCTTCCTGCAGTGGGTAAGGCCCTGTGCTCTGCCACACACTAGCTCTGAGACTGTGGACAAGTTGCTTAGCTTCTTGGTATCTCAATTTCTTCATCTGTTAAATGGGGATAATGAAGTCCCTATCTCATAGGTATGAGTAAGGAAGTATTGAGACAATATAGTGGCACCTCGAGATACGAGTTTAATTCGTTCTGTAACCTTGAGGCGTGGAAACTATGAGACGCTCGAGTCGAGGTAAACTGGTGGATCGTGTGCAGCCTGCCGATCCGAGTGATTACTCCTATCTCAAATGTTGCTCGTATTTCAAAGCAAAAATCGCTTGTTCGATGGCTCGTATCTCAAAAATCTCGTATGTTAGGCACTCGTATCTCGAGGTACCACTGTACTTGCAAAGCCCTTAGAATAATGCCTGGGACATAATAAGCACTCAGTAAAAGTATCTGCCACTATTATTGTGAAAACATTCAAATCCTTCAGTGGTTTTTCTTTGCTTTCACAATAAAACAGCTATCTACACTGTGGCCCACAGATCCGGCATGGTCTGGCCCCTGCTGTCATCCTCATGCCATCTCAATGACCATATGTCCCCGTGATCCTGCACTCAGGACACACTAGCCTTTTCCCTGTGCCTGGTACTGGCTCTCTATCTCCCACCACAGGGATTATGGCCATGCAGTTCCCTCTGCACAGCATGCTCTCTCATCCCTTCCGGTTTGGTTAATGTCTTCACCTCCTCCAGTTCTCCACCCCACTGTCATTTCCTTAGGCAAGCCTGCCTGTCCAAGTCCAACATGCCATGATTGGCTCTGGGAGGACTGTGGCCACTGTGCACAACTCTTGGGAGCCCTGTTCAGATTGTAACCACGTGGATGGAGCCCCCTAGAATTGCACACAGTGCTGCCCTGTGGGTCAGGGGCTGAGCCAGTGGTGGGGAAGCTGGGTTAGGGACAGGATCCACATCATTGGATAGTGAAGGAGTAAGAACATGAAAACAACGTGAACATTTGCCAACATTTTGTTTGTGACTCGGGGTCAAAGCACCGATGACTTAGTCTTATTCTAACATGGCTTCTTCTACTCTTCTTTTTTTCATTATGGTCTTAATATCTATAGTTAAGGTACCTCTTATAGAGAGTACATGAAGAAAAAGCTACTCTGGTCCTTCCCTACAGCTACCTTGGAAGCAGATCTGTGCAGCCCATCTTACATACGTAATTTCACATTTATTTGTTTGCCTCTGTGATTAATACCCGCCACTCCGACCAGACTAACACGCAAACAAGGGCCACATCTGCTAAGCTCCTGGCAGTTCCCTTCAGTGTCAGTCCACAGGGTTGTTTTCCAGCCCCAAATTGCCAAGACAAGTGCCACAAGTTCCAGCCCACTCCCTGGTGAAGGAAAAGGAGAGTTAGGAGCCTCAGCCACACTGGCTAATAAGTTCATGAGCTAACCCATTCATCAAGGGAGGTATGACCGCTGTGTCCAGGTGAGCTGCTGCGTTTGAGCCTTCCTACCCCTGTGTACATGAACCAGGAGGCAAGCCTGGGACCACCTTGGAAAGGTCACATGAAGGATGGGCTGAGGCTGAGGATCCAAGTAAGCTGGTCTAGAATGTGGCCAGGCCATCAGCATTTTTGGCAAGCCTATCCTACTCCTGGGATTGTGTGAGCTTTAAGCTGTCAGGGGAGGGGAGCATAGCTGGGAGAATCTGCAAGAGGAGGCCCCAAAGGTCCTTTACTTTCCTGGGAATCCAAGGTGTGATAAAGGAACAGAAAGTCCAACATTCAAAGATGAGATGCTCCTTCAAATCTTGGCTCCCAATTAAAGAAGGAAAATTAAAGACAGATCTGCAAGACAGGTGGTTAGGAAACAGGAATTTTGAATAGGAGGAAATGGGAATAGTATTTTTTTTTAAAAAAGACAGGATCTATTCAATTTTGACAAGTTCTTTTTTTAAAAAATTAATGTGTTACATGTATACATATCTTCCCATTGCCCCACCTCCCCACTTCCCAGGTATACCCTAAACCCCCAGTGTCTTAAGTTCATTGGTTATGCTTATATGCATGCAAATAAGTCCTGTGGTTGATCTCTTATCTACCCCACCTCTCCTTAACCTTCCTGCTGTAATTTGACAGTCTGTTTGATGCTTTATTGTGTCTGTATCTATCATTTTGTTAATCAGTTTATAATGTTCTTTATTACCCACAAATGAGATGATCTCTCTCATTTCACTTAGCATAAGGCTCTCCAGTTCCATCCAGGTTGCTGGAAATGATAAGAATTCCTTCTTATTTATGGTAGCATAGAATTCCATTGTTTAGATGTACCATAGTTTTCTGATCCACTCATCTGCTGATGAGCACCTAGGCTGTTTCCAACTGGTAGCTATTGTAAATTGTGCTGCTATGAACATAGGGATTCATAAATCCTTTCTGATTGGTGTTTCTAGTTTCTTAGGATATATTCCTAAGAGTGGGATTGCTGGGTCAAATGGGAGTTCCATTTTTGTTTTTTTTGAGGAAACTCCATACTGTTCTCCATAGTGGCTGCACCAGTCTGCATTCCCACCAGCAGTGCACAAGGGTTCCTTTTTCTCCACATCCTCACCAACACTTGTCATTTGTTGATTTGTTGATGACTGCCATTTTGACAGGTGTGAGATGGTATCGCATTGTCATTTTGATTTGCATCTCTCAGATAATTAGTGACTTTGAGCATGTTTTCATGTGTCTCTTGGCCTTCCTTCTGTCTTCTTTTGAAAAAGTCCTATTTAGGTTCGTTGCTCATTTTTTTATTGGATCATTTATCTTCCTTTTATTGAGTTGTATAAGTTGGCTGTAGATGTTGGAGATTACACCTACAGTGATAACATTTGCAAATATGTTCTCCCATACAGTAGGCTTTCTTGTTTTGTTGATGATTTCTTTTGCTGTGAAAAAGCTTTTTATTTTTATATAGTCCCATTTGTTTATTTTTTCTTTAGCTTCCATTGTCCTTGGAGCAGTTACAGTGAAGTTCTTTCGACTATGTGTGAAATTGTGCTGCCTGTGGATTCCTCTAATATTTTTATGGTTTCCCATCTTATGTTTAAGTCCTGTATCCATTTGGAGTTTATTTTTGTATATGGTGTAAGCTGGTTATCTAATTTCATTTTTTTGCATGTATCTGTCCAATTTTCCCAATACCATTTATTGGAGAGGTTGTCTTGACTCCATTGTATGTTCATGCCTCCTTTGTCAAATATTAATTGAGCATAGTGGTTTGGGTGGATATCTGGATTCTCTATTCTATTCCATTGTTCGATATGTCTGTTCTTGTGCCAGTACCAGGCTGTTTTGAGAACAGATGTTTTGTAATATAGCTTGAAATCTGGTATTAAGATCCCACATACTTTATTCTTTTTTTTTCAGGATTGCTGTGGCTATTCGCGGTCTTTTTTTTTGTTCCAGATGAATCTTTGCAGAGTTCTTTCTAGGTCTGTAAAATATGTTGTTGGGATTTTAATGGGTAGTGCATTGAATCTATAGATTGCTTTGAGTAGTATGGACATTTTAATGATGTTGATTCTCCCAATCCATGAGCATGGTATGCTCTTCCATCTGTTTACATCTTCCTCTATTTCTTTTTTTCAGTGTCCCATAGTTTTCTACGTATAGGTCTCTTACCTCCTTAGTTAGGTTTAATTCTAGGTATCCTAATATTTTTTGTGCGATGGTAAATGGGTTGTTTTTACTCTCTTTCTGTGATTTCACTATTAGAGTATAGAAATGCCAAAGATTTCTTGGCATTAATTTTTTATCCTGCTACACTGCCGAATTCATTTTTTAAGTCTATTAGTTTTTGGATGGAGTCCTTTGGGTTTTTTATGTACAGTATCATGTCATCTGCAAATAAGGACAGCTTTACTTCTTATTTTCCAATTTGGATGCCTTTTATTTTTTCTTCTTATCTAATTGCAATGACTAATAATACTTCCAGTACTATATTGAACCAGAGTGGTGAGAGTGGGGGCATCCCTGTCTTGTTCCTGTTCTTGGGGGAAATGGTTTTAATTTTTGCCCATTGAGTATGATGTTAGCTGTGGGTTTATTATATATGACTTTTTCTGATGTTGAGGTATGACCCTTCTATTCCCACCTTGCTGAGAGTTTTTATTAAGAAAAGGTGTTAGATTTTATCAAATGCTTTTTTCAGCATCAATTGATATGACTATGTGATTTTTATCTCTCAATTTGTTTATGTGAAGTATCATGTTTATTGATTTGTGGATATTGTACCATCCTTGCATTACTGAGATAAATCCTACTTGGTCATGGTGGATGATCTTTCTGATATAGGAAGCAAAGAAGGAACACAGGGGTGAAGAATAAAAATGGCAAAAGATAAGTACTTATCAATAATAACTTTGAATATAAACGGATTAAATGCTCCAATCAAAAGACATAGGGTAATGGATTGGATAAGAAAACATGACCCATATATCTGCTGTATGCACACAGACTGAGGGTGAATGGATGGAAGATGGTGTTTCAGGCAAATGGAAATGAAAAAAAAAAAACTGGTGTTGCAATGTTTATATCTGATAAATTAGATCTCAAAGTGAAGGACATAACAAGAGATAAGGAAGGCCTCTTCATAATACTACAGGGAACAATCCAATAAGAAGAAATAACTCTGGTAAACATAAACACACCCAATATAGGAGGACCTAAATACATATAAAAACCCCTGGAGGATATCAAGGGAGAGACTGACAGCAATACAATCATAGTAGGAGACTTTAATACCCCACTGTCACCACTGGAAAAATCCTCTAAACAAAAAATCAACAAAGAAACATCAATCCTAAATGACTCACTAGACCAGATGGAATTAATTGACATCTTCAGAACATTTCACCCCACAGCCACAGAATATACATTCTTTTCAAGTGCACATGGGTCACTTTCAAAGACAGACCATATGTTGGGTCATAGGAAAAGTCTCTTCATTTTCAACAAAATAGAAATCATATCAAGCATTTTCTCAGATCACAGTGGCATAAAACTGGAAATCAACTACAATAAAAACAATATAAAGAAATCAAACACATGGAGACTAAACAGCATGCTATTAAACAAAGACTGGGTAACCAGAGAGATCAAGGAAGAACTAAAAAACATTATGGCAACAAATGACAATGACAACATAACAATACAAAATTTATGGGACAGGTGAAAGCAGTCTTGAGAGGGAAGTTCATAGCTCTATAAGCCTCCTGCAAAAAACAGGAAACAATGGTAATAAATTACCTAACCCTACAACTCAAACAGTTATAAAGAGAGCAACAAGAAAAGCCCAGTGTAAACAGAAGAAAGGAAGTAGTAAAGTTCAGAGTGGAGATAAACAACACAGAGACCAAAGAAACAATTCAAAAGATCAACAAAACCAAGAGCTGGTTCTTTGAAAGGATAAATAAGATTGATGGACCACTAGCCAGGCTCACCAAGAAGCAAATAGAGAAGACCCAAATAAACAAAATCAGAAATGAAAGAGGAGAAATAACAACAGACCCTTCCGAAATACAAAAGATTGTTAAAAAATACAATGAACAACTCTATTCCAACAAAATGTACAACTTGGAGGGAATGGACATATTCCTAGAAAAATATAACCTTCCAAAACTCAATCAGGAAGAATCTAAACATCTCAGTAGTCCAATAACTATGGAAGAAATGGAAGCAATCATCAAAAAGCTTCCAGCAAACCAAAGCCCAGGACCAGATGGCTACATAGGAGAGTTTTACCAAACATTCAAGGAAGAATTAAAACCTATCCTCCTCAGACTATTCAAAAATATTTGAGAAGAACGAACACTTCCAAACACCTTCTATGAAGCCAGCATCACCCTAATACCAAAACCAGATAAAGACAACACAATGAAAGAGAATTACGGGCCAATATCTTTCATGAACATAGATGTCCAAATCCTCAACAAAATTTTAGCAAATCAAATTTTGACAAGTTCTTAATTCAGGTTAGAGGGTATCTAAATAGAGTATTATGAACATTGAGCATTGATACTTATGTAGAAGAAACTCAAGTGTCCATACAATGGAAAGACTGACCAATCTCAGAGGGAGGTGGAGATTATAACCAAAGAAATTGCATGCATATATGCCTAACCCATGGACACAGACAATAGTGTTGTGAAGGCTTGGGGGGGGATAGGGGAGTGGGGGATTGGAAGGTGTCAATGGGAGGAAAAGGAAGGCACATCTGTAATACTTTCAATAGTAAAGATATTTTTTTTTCAAAAAAGGAATGAAATTCTGACATATGCTACAAGATGAATGAACCTTGAAGACATTTTGCTAAATTAGACAGTTGCAAAAGACAAATTCTCTCCCATTCCACTTATATAGCGTGCCTAGAGCCATAAAATTCATTGAGACAGAAAGTAGACTGGTAGTTGCCAGGGACTGAGGGTTTGGGGGAATGGGGAGTTAATGGGTAGAGAGTTTCAATTTTATAAGATGAAAGATGGTGATGAATGATGGTGATGGTTGCACAACATATGTATTTAACCACTGAGATGTACACTTAAAAATGGTGAAGATGCTTTACTGCCTCTGTATCTATCTTTTTGTTCATCAGTTTATAATGCTCTTCATTATCCACAAATGAGTGAGATCATGTGATATTTTTCTTTCATTGACTGGCTTATTTCACTTAGCATAATGCTCTCCAGTTCCATCCAGGTTGCTGCAACTGGTAAGAATTCCAGAGGCAGTAAAGTACCAAACAGACTGTCAAATTACAGCGGGAAGGTTAGGGAGAGGTGGGGGAGATAAGAGATCAATAAAGGGCTTGTATGCATGCATATAAGCATAAACAATAAATGCAAGGCACTGGGGGGTGAGGGCATGTATGGGAGTGGGGGTGGGGGTGGGGCAATGGGAAGATATGTACACATGTAATACTTTAATAAAAAAAAATGGAAAAAAATGGTGAAGATGGTACATTCTATCTTAGGTATATGGTACCACAATAAAAAAATGGCATAAAAACCCCAAACACTGAGACCTTAGCTGCATTCTGGTAAGAAAAAGTAGCAGAGATCCCAACCAAAGCAGGGCCTTTGGATACGAAGGACATAGATGTTTTTAGCACCTACTATGTGCCTGGTGGAATGCTAGGCTCCCCAGTATACACTGTATTATTGTTTACATAGCAGCCTTATGAGATCAGTGTCACTCAATTTACTCTTGATGAGACAGGCTCAGAGAGGGTGAGTGACTTCTTCTAGGCCACGGAGGGAGGACATTGCCTGGCCGGGCTCTGATTCCTATCTGAAGGGCAGGCAACAAGTCTTGTGCATGTCACGAAAGGGAGCACTGGAGGACAGAATTACAAATCTATCAGCTCATACATATTTATTTTTCACCATTATTTTCAGGCAGGAGCTTCGGGCTTCTAAATATTTAGATTTTCATTTGTAAAGTGATAGGATCCTGCCAGTGACAGGAGCTCTCCGAGGGAACAGGATTCACTCCTCTGTGATTGTCACATCCCCTAATGACCTTTCGTGCTGTGTCAGTGCTTCTGACCGCCTTGATGCTAACGCTGGCCAGCAGCCACCGCCTCTGACATCAAATGAACCTATAGATGCAAATAGTCATTTGCAGTAGCAATAACAGAAATTACGGGCAGAGAGAGCGCTGCCATTTGCAAAGTGACCCTGACTGGGAGTCTCACCGGCGGGCGGAACAGGTGTGATACCAGATTACAGAGGGCAGGAAAGAGAAGAAAGCCGGGGATGTGCCACAGCCAGGAAGGGAGCCACCTGATCTCCCAGCTACACCATTTGATTCCAAGTTCAGTGCTCACTGCACCGGCCTACCTGCCATCAAACTCATGAGGGAAGTGACAGCAGGCCAAGGTGACAGAGAGGCCACCTCACAGCATGAGCCATGCAGGACCCAGGAAGAAGTCTGAGCTGAGACACAGGCTCCTATGGGTCATGGGGAGGGGTGGAGAGGAGACGATGACCCTGTTTGGGGACTGGCTATCTCCCAAGGCATGGGGCATAGGAAGGGGCCAGGAGCAGCCCAGGGAGTAACATGGAAGGCTCTGGCAAGTCTGCACCTGAGAGTGAGCATCTCCCCTGCCCTGGATGTATCACCTGTCCCACCTAGTTACTCACAACTGAGCAGAAATGCTGTGAATCTGGGGGGCTGGAGGGAGGAGATTCAACCTGTGTCCAGCCTCAGGGCAATCCTGCAGCTTCCAAGTAGAGAGCATCCCTGTAACAGCACCGCCCCCCACATCTGCCTCACTCTCAGCAACCCATTATTTCCCCCAGAACCTTACAGAGGCAGGGTCTGTGGCCCTCTGGGCTTAGGGGAAGTCTGGGTGTGGTCTGCAGACAAGAAGATAAATTGCTCAACAAAGTAGCCAAATGTAAAATAACTGAACCAGAAAGTAATTAGAAGTAAATGAAGGCAGCTAGTTGTTGGATCCCTGGCCTAAACTTGTGAATCATGCAAATAAAGAAAGAGCGTACCTTAGAAAACAGAGTGCTAGACCTTAAAATCAGGTTTAAAAAAACATTAGAATCTACCGTCAATGTTATTAAGTGCTATTAAAAGGAGAACCACAAACTAGAAAATAGATAAATATATAGGATAAAGTCAATGTCCCTAATATAGAAATTGTTCTTACAAATCAACAATAAGGATGAGCGTGTAAATAGAATAAAGAAATAGATAACATGAATAGGAAATTCACTAAGATGCATGTCATCAATGAGGAGAGAGTAACGTCTCTAAAAATCAGATTTAAATTAGGTATCTAGGTTTGCTTTTCTAAGTAGTAAAGAGCTTTCAAAATAACATACAGAACTTTGATCGTATGAAGTTAAATGGGCAGTTCAGTGTATTGCTGGTGGGATTGTAAATCTTCTTGTGGGGCTGACCTTCTGGCTGGAAGCCACCTAACAAGAGGTGAATCACACTGAGGCTTACACAGAGAGCAGAACCAACCACAATGAAAGAAAGCCAATAACCAAACTACAGACCAGGGCATCCATTTTTAAAGAACAATATATTACCAAGAATAGTTTATTCCAGAAATTCAAATTCTATTACAATTTAGTAACCAATGTAGTGAATGGTATCTACAGGCCGAAGTTCATCCCCAAGAATGTCAACATGGATTAGACAAAATTCTCTATCAACTTACACAGAAAAAGCAATGCATCTGTAATCCAGGCGAGAAAGAAGGCTCCTTGATGGGAGGTGAAAATCGTGTGACATATCCACATTTACTGAGTACCTGCCATGTACAGGGGTTATAATGGAGAGCGAGACAAAGTCCCTGCCCACATGGAGGTTACATTCTAGTGGAGCGACCAGTGATAACCTAGTAAACAGATGAACAAAAGATTTCAAAAGAAGTGATAGGTTCTATATTAAAAAAAAAAATCAGGATCAGGGCTTAGGGAGTGATTAGTAGTCAACTTCCCATCTTCTGGAGAAAAAGTCAGGACAGGCCTATCATTCCAGGCACAGGATGGAGGTGCCTAATCCAACCACGATGGCTCAAGATGGTAACCAAGATGCTAGCACTTAGAATCAATTAAAAAACAAACAGCAGCAACAGTCAGTAGAGCAGCATGTGTGAGAGTGTTAAGATTTTTGCAAAATTCTTTGGAGAAAAAATGTGAAAGCTACACAAATTAGAACAGGTCCAGAACCCACAGACTGGATTTTGTCAGCAGCAATGATCCCAATGGAGGGGAAAACTGCCCCCTTCCGTCCACTAGGAACCTGTGACGAGCAGGGCTGGGGAGATGGGGGGTTGCGTATGGAAGATAGAACCCGCCTCCCTGCTCCAACAATTCCAAGTTCCAAGAGCAGAAGGAGAGGCATTTAAAGTAGCTGATTCAGTGCAAACTGCCTCCGAAATGTCATCAGGAAAGAATTTTCCTGAAGCCAACTACCCTCATCTTACTCTTAAGAGTCCCTTCAACCACTACTCTTTCCCCAGGAGGTCTTCCCTAAAATGTGTCCTTTGCAGCCACACCTGGTGGCACAGGTGACAGTGATCCGTGGCTCCAAATTTGTCCTTTGCTCCATTTCATTGACCAGAGAGTCTAGCTGCCTGTTTGGAACACGCCTGGTGCTCCTGGCCACATATGTGGTAGCCGCTCTGGGAGACGTTCACACCTAGCCGTCACCCCCACCCCTTCCCGAAGGGACATTCCAGGAGGCACAGTGACTAAGAACCCAGACTTTCGTGTTAGACAGACAAGGGCAATGCTCGTGACATGAAATGGGACTGAGAAGATTCTGAGTAGATTGGGGCAAAGAATTCCAGACAGAAGGAACAGCCCAGGACAGGTCTGAGTCACAAAGCCAGGGCGTCCGAAGCACGGTCAGATGCTGGGCAGTGGAGCATTTGAAGAGGGAGGTGAGCTGGCGGGTGAATTGGGGTCAGATCGTAGATAGCAGCGTCTTGAAAGGCCTGAAGGATTCAGGCTCGGTGAGAGAACAGCAGGAAGCCAACTCAGAGTTAAACCACAGTGACATTATCTCATTTTCCTCTTTAGAGAAAGAACCTGGTGGTGATGGTTTGAATCCATGTAAAGAAAAGATACCGAGGAAGAGACGAGTGAGGCTGTCAGCCGCGTGTCTCTGAGCTTGTTTTGTAATTACCTCCTTCCTCTGATAACTTGGACGGTTGCCATTCTTTCCGCTGTTTCCTTCTCAGCAAAGGACCAAGCTTCTGGCAAATGAGGCCGGGGGAGAGAGCTTCCCAGGGCACTGATGGTAAACAAGCCTCACCTGTGCTTGAACAGTGTCACCATAAACACTCTCAGGCGGCAGCAGTCAGGCAAGCCAAGGAGGTCTGTCTGTGAGAACAGGTAGGCCCCTGGCACCCCTAGGCCCAGGGGTGTGAGCTGACACCAGAAACCCTCAGGCAGGGGGCTGCCATGGCAATCCAGAGTTGCCCAAGCCACAGCCCTGTGAGCTGATACTGGCCTACTGTCCTGCATTATGTTCCCCAACACACATATGCATGTCACATATGCACACCCACCCACAACCGGGTGATTTATAATGTTAACAAATGTTCTTCCATAAGTTCATGTATGAAGGCTATAAAATGCAGATTTAACTCTGTCACCTGTCTGGATGCTGACACAACTCCCTTGAGACCCTTGCCTCTCACTACCACTTTATCCTGACCCCCACAAAAGGGAGTTACCCCAATAACTTGCCACTCACACTCCTGATTCTGTGTTCACACTCATGATTCTGTGTTCACTCTCATGATTCTGTGTTCACACTCATGGTTCTGTATTCATACTCCAGATTCTATGTTCACTCTCTTGGTTCTGTGTTCGTATTTCTGGTTCTGTATTCATACTCCTGATTCTATGTTCACTCTCATGGTTCACACTCATGCTTCTGTGTTCACTCTTATGGTTCTGTGTTCACTCTCATGGTTCTATGTTCATTCTCATGGTTCTGTGTTCACTCTCATGGTTCTGTGTTCACAATCATAGTTCTATGTTCAGTCATGGTTTTGTGTTCATTCTCATGGTTCTGTGTTCATATTCCTGGTTCTGTGTTCACTCTCTTGGTTCTGTGTTCATTCTTATGGTTCTGTTGTTCACTCTCATGGTTCTGTGTTCATATTCCTGATTATATTTACTCTGATGGTTCTGTGTTCATTCTCATGGTGTTCACTCTTATGGTTCTGTGTTCATTCTCATGGTTCTGTGTTCATATTCCTAGTTCTGTGTTCATTCTCATGGTTCTACGTTTACTTTCAAGATTCTGTGTTCACACTCATTGATCTGTGTTCATATTCCTGATTCTATGTTCACTCTCATGGTTCTGTGTTCATTCTCATGGTTCTGTGTTCATATTCCTGATTATATTCACTCTGATGGTTCTGTGTTCATTTTCATGGTGTTCACTCTTATGGTTCTGTGTTCATTCTCATGGTTCTGTGTTCACTCTCATGGCTCTGTGTACACTCTCATGGTTCTGTGTTCATATTCCTAGTTCTGTGTTTATTCTCATGGCTCTGTGTTCACACTCATTGATCCGTGTTCATATTCCTGATTCTATGTTCACTCTGATGGTTCTGTGTTCACTCTGATAGTTCTGTGTTCATTCTTATGGTTATATGTTCACTCTCGTGGTTCTGTTTTCATTCTCATGGTTCTGTGTTCACTCTCATGGTTCTGTGTTCACTCTCATGGTTCTTTGTTCATATTTCTGATTCTATCTTTACTCTCATGGTTCTGAAGCATTTGTCCAGCCCAAGTGGGAACAGCATCATCTGCTCTTTTCCTAGGGGCTGTGGGATTAAAAGCCACCGTGGATCCGTGGGCATTTTCAGTGTTTGCAAGCTTCAGCAAGCAACCACACCAGACTCTGGCACAGAGAGGTCCTAAATATTAACAGGTTTGGCGGCCATTCTCTGTATCACTCTGCAAGCACCGCTGTACTGGAAATAAATAACATGGACCTAACGCCCTGTGCTTCCACTTGTCAGCCTCATGACTATAGATGAGGCGTTTCCCAGCTCTCAGCCTCAATGCCCCATCTGTAAATAACGCCTGTAGGAGGTATGGCAGAGGGTCCAGGACCAGAGCAATAAATATCGGTGGCTTTGGAGGAGAGGGAGGAAGAAAGGGGAGAGGCGAAAGAGCAAGCTGGCATGAAGTGGGAACAGTATTATTTGCAATAATAATAACAGAGGCCAAACCAGCAGTTCTGGTCTCACAAATCCTGCACCAGCAGCAGAGGAGCAGTGGCCATAAAAATAGCATCGGCCTCACTAATGACACACCAGGACTCAGGGTCCCGCTGACAGCAGGTGCTGACACTGCCAGCAGCAGGGGTGGGGGCAGAATAAAGGGAGGAGCAGATGTATGTAATGTATCTCACTGCTTAGAACCCAGACTCCAGCCAAATGCGGAGTGGAAATACCAAGTCTTCTCCTAACTAGCGTGTGACCCTGGGAAGGTTGTTTCATCTTTCTGTGCCCCAGTTTCTATGTCTGTATAATGGCACCTCTCTTTTAGTTTCATTGTGAAGATTAAATGAGTACCCATAAGGGGGAGGTCAGAGAGTAGGGGAAGGGACCAGGCTCTTAGAGGCAGGATATGAGTTATTTGGTATTCAAAGAGGGCTGCTGACATAGATCCCTTTGGCCAGGGCTATAGTGCTCTACCACACCCTAATAGTAGGAATGAGATCTGCTGCAACCCCTTCTGCCTTGACAGCTTCCCTAGGACGTCTCAGGGCTGTGGGATCTTAGCAGGGTGTTTGAGAAGCCCGAGCGCACCGCCTGTCCATCCCTGGCCTTGGCTGAGCAGGAGAGAAGGGAAGGAGGGTCCCTGTACACATGAGGGGAAATCTCTGAAGTAGAAGCAATATCCCTATGCTCTTCCTGCTGGCCCCTTCACTGTTCCCCCGTGCAAAAAGTAAATAATAAATAAGGCAATCAACATTGTTTTTGCTGACTGCCTCAAAGGAATGGTGGGGTGAGGTACAAATCATCTCATTGTATATACACTGAGTGGCCAGATTATGATCTCTGAATGCATAATAATCTGGCCACTCTGTGTGTGTGTGTGTGTGTGTGTGTGTGTGTGTGTGTGTGTGTATTAGAGGCACGGTGCATGAATTCATGCCTGGGTAGGGCCTGGCCAGGGGGATGGGACACGGGCGGTTGGCTGGCCTGCCTGCTGGTCGAACTCGTGGTCGAGAGGACAATTTGCATATTAGACTTGTATTATATAGGATGTACACTGAGTGGCCAGGTTATTATATGTCCAGAGATCATAATAATCTGGCCACTCAGTGTAACTGTTGAGATTTTCCTTCTTTGGGAAGTCGGAGGAAGGCTTAAGTCCTTCACTTCTATTCCCCCAATGTTCTGCACATGGCAGGGAATCTGGGCTATTGGAGAAGGAAATACTTGAGTTCAGGTTTGCTGTATGGCTGAGCATGCAAGAAGTAAAGGAGAAGGTCATCTTTCAGTAGAACAAGGAATTGATAAAATGCAGTTTGTATTGAACAGTTACAGGTGGCCGGGCGGCACAGTGTGAAGGGAAGAACATAGATCCGTTGGGGGTAAAGGGGAATGCAGCGGTCTCCTGCTGATGCCTAGAACAGTGGGAGGCACAGAACAGGCACCAGGTAAGCGGCTGTTTAATCTATTAGTTTTGGATTCTTTTCTCAACACTGATGCCAACTTCCTGTATGACTTTGAACAGATCTCTCCTCTCCTTGTCCTCAATTCCTTCTTCTGGCCTGAAACGCCCTTTCAAATTTGGATATTTTCTTCTCCCTACTTCACTTTTTTTTTTTCAATCGGATATTATCTTTTTCATTAATTGTCCACTGATTTTTCTATCTTCCCACTTGACAGTATGCTCCACATGAGACTATAACTTGCCATTTGCTCAACCCTGTCTTCCCAACACTAGGCACAAAGCCTGTTTCGTAGCTGTACTCATGAATACCTGTTGAACAAAGTAAGGAGTATATGAGCTCTCTTTGATTAAGATCACATGAGGCATCTTAGCACCGTGATTGAGACATGGGCTCTAGGTTCAGATTGCCTGTGTTCAGACCTCAATCCCAGCACTTACTGGCTCTGTGGCTTTCTGCAAATTGATGAACTCCTTGAGGCTCAGTTTCCTCATATGTACAATGGGGATACTAATGGTATTCACCTTGAAAGATTGTGAGAAAATTAAATAACCCATGCAAAACTATTGAACAGTCCTGACATATAATAAGCACTCACTACTTACTAGTCACCATGTTAGGACTGTCATCCTTCAATAATTACCTAAGTCATTTAGAGAAAAAAAAGCAATTTCTTGTGAATTCCACATGAGTTGACAGATAAGGCTTATTTCATACTTAATGCTTCGGCTGTGCCCTCTACAACTCCACTTTTCCACTTGGAATCCCGAATGCCATTTCTAATGCACATGCCTTTGCCTCTGCCTTAGATTCTCATCTCTCACGTCTACCATTCCCTCCCTACTCCTGTTCTAGCAAAATGCCTCTGGGCCTTGGCACATGATGCCCCCTTTATCTGTAATGGACTTCCCGGTTCTCCCAACTCACTAATGCCTGGTCATTGTACAACACTAAGTCAGGCCCCTTTATTGCAGGAAAATTACCCATATTGCCTAAGCTGCTGAACACGTGATAAAGTTCTATTTATTTCCCTGGAGAAATATAAAATTCCCAAGACAGAACATGCAAACAAACACAAACTAGTGGGAGTGCTTTAGTATAACTCAATTGATGATGATACCCCAATGACACCAACCCAGAACTAAGGGCCCAAGTTCAAAGTGCCCACAGCCATCCTTCCCAGGTCCTCTCTGCTCCCAGAGCTGCCCGGAGCTTACTGTCTCACACCACGTCTTTTTCAAGTTCCCAAAGAGGCTTTACTATGCCAGGTACCTCCTCTCTGGGCCTTGGCTCTGGCTGGGTGACTGGGAAAATGAACACAGTGGTCAAGGCCTGATGCCCCCAAATTGTAATTTCAAGGTAATCTGAACTCCCTTCCTCTTGGGGATGCATGAGAAAGCTAAAGTCTCCTGGAATCAGTGTTGTGAAACTCAACAAAGAAAGAAGGCGCCCCTTTGCCTTGCTCCAAAGCCTGTGTGAGACCAGCAGGACAATCAATTTCACGATCCTGTAAAGCTGATTGGAATGCGATTACAAAGCCAGCCAGAGCCTTGTATCCGGACTTTAAAAAGGCCTGTTGCCACGGGGCGGAAAGTGTATGGGGTCTGGCTACCCACAGCACGGCCACCAACACAAGGACTCACTTCGCTTCCTGAGCTTTAATCCTTCGTTCCTGAGATTCAGAGTCAATCCTGGCAAGGCCCGTCGGGTTCATGTGTGGTATCAGTCCTCTCAGAATTAAGTGCAACTTCAGCAGATAGTGTGTGTGCCGGACTGCGCCCGCAGGCTGACTGCGGAAACCCTCAGACTTCAGCAACGACACCCTCCGATGGGCTTCTGCCTCAGTTTCCTCATCCCACTCTCAAGTTCCCTGTGGTACCCGGGGAGCTGGATTAATGCATGGATTTCCTTCCTAGACATTAAGCCCCACATAGAAAAGAAGAAGGTGATTCTATAAGGAGATTCAGCAAAGCCCCCCAGAAGGTCAGCAAAGTGTAGAGAGAATGAACCTCCTTGGCCCTGGGGCTCCTGGAACAGCTTCACACAAAACTTTGTCTTGAGTCTGTTTTCTGCTTCTCCCACTGGTCTCTGGGCTCCGTGAGAAGAGGGTATGTTTCTCACTCCTTGGGGCATCCTCGGTTATTATATTAGCTGACCCATGGGAGGGGCCTTGGGGATCCAATATCAGGTAATACTTCCATAACCACTTTAAAGTTAGGAATGACCAAATGACTTAGTCTGGGCAATGAAGAGTGAGTAAGCATGACCCATTACATCCAAGTAGATGCATTAAGAAGTAAATGACTACATTATTCTTCAACTCTCTTTAGAGCTCAGTTTCCAACTTCGACAATTGTGAACTAAGGTTAATCTATTGTGTTCCCTCCATCTCCAACATTCTGAGAATCTGGGAGTAGTCAGACACAAAATCCCCTTCTCTCAAATGCAATGCATAGCATAGCAATATTTATAGAGAAAGGTGGCAGAGAAATGAGGCAGGAAACAAAGCAATTGTATCATTTTGGTAATATATCCAAGCCATAAAGATTTCATTAGCTTCCCTAATAGATTGCTAATGAAAAATAAGACCCTTTCCTATTTTACCTACTTTCTGAACATTAGAATCAACTTGGCTTTCCAAGCTTTGCACCCCATTTACATTAATTAGAAAGTTCCATATTAAGGGAAGCTTTTAATGGGCTGTTATTGCAGATGATTTTACTGGTGAGCCGCATTGTTCTGTTTAATAGCACATAAAATAGGATCTATAGAGAATACTGTGATAAAATTGAACTTCTGATGGACTCTGGGGCTGAGCTGGCCTTTGTGGGGGCTGAGGTCCAGGGAGACTTTGATTGGGTGAAATGGCTCTTCTCTTTCCTTGGACTGGAGTTTGTTTTGAAGCATCCAAACGTTTCTGACTTCAGAAGTCCACACTGCCCCCTGCCTGGGAACACCCTTGACAGACTACTTCTGGATCCTGAACAATGCCTGGCAACAATACCCGATGCCCAACTGCGAGGCTGCAGTGGGCATCCTGGTGGGCAAGATGGAACAGCTTTAGAACTGGGACACAAGGAATAGATTTCAGAATGAAGTGCATGGCCAGGTGAAGAGTGTTGTGGAGGCAGGTGCCAGCTCAGTCCAGGAAAGAAGAGGTTTGAATATGTCTAGGGCAAAAGGTGAGAGAATAAAATGCTTGGGAAAACTGATCCTTCTAGACCTTAGGAAGTGGTTGCAAAAATGGCATAAGTCAGAACAACAAAAAATGCCCACACATCATAGCAACGTGGGGTGAAGGGACAATTACAATATCAGGAGATAAGAGAGGCCAGAGGGTTCTGGCATGACACTCAGATGAAATTCTATAGGACAAAACCTGCTATTCCAGTTGTCTTGTCCCATTCGTGCTGTGCATAACTGGTCCCACCCACAGGTGTTCTTGAAGAGTGTCCTTGGTCCTGGCTTCTAGCTGCATATTACTCAATGGCTCCCCACCTATCTCATTAGTGTGCAAATAAGCTGATTCTGGAGTCAATATGGGGTATAGTTTAGGAGTTTGAGCACTGGGATTATGTCTGGGTTCAACTTTCCTGCTACATAACAGCTCTCTGCATTTTGGGCCAAGTCAGTTAAGCAACCTGAACCTGTTTCCTCAACTGAAGAATGTGTTTGTTCATTGGGTTGTTGGAAGGACCAGACAAGGGTTATGCATATGAAGAGTTACATGAAATTCCCAGTATCTAAAATGTGCTCAAGACACGTTAGTGACTATAAGCATAGATACACAATAGTGAGTGGTTTAAAATACTAGCAATTCTGACGGAACACAGAATGTCTGAAACGGGAGCCATTCTAAACACCAAAAGAGCATTGAGGGACAAACAGAACATGGGGTCACTGATCCCAGGACCCTTGAATGATGCATCCAGCAGCGATTTTTCAGGTTGGATATTCTGGCTTCTTTAGTGCCTTGACTAGATGTTGTAATCTATAGCTCAAGTGACTATGGGCACCATGGGCTCGTACAATTTCTTCCTGCCAGTCTGGCACTGGGATACTGCTAAGCAAAGACAGACAAAACCCAACCAATTTGTGGGGGAGGTCAGAGGGTGGTGAAATAGTTGACTGACTTCAGAGATAACAGAGAGACTAACCAGTCTCAGACTGTTGCACCTACAGTGTTTGGTATGTGGTCAGAACTCAATAATGTTAACTGTTATTACTAGTACTAGGAGCCCAGTGCACGAATTTGTGCACCTTGAAAGGAACTGTGGGTTGTGAGGCTGCAGTGGGCACAGGGATGGGTCTTGGCCCACCCATTCTCCACACCCCATCTGGCCCCTCCCTCTGTGACTCCTGACTCCCTGTCTGCCAGCAACCCTGCTCCTGCCACCACTGCTCTGTCCCCACTTGCACCCACTGACTGCATGCAGCAACTGGGGCCAATGCCAACAGCAGGTGTGAGTAGGGCTGGAGCCATAAGGAGGTGTGAGCCATGGCTGCTGCCCTGATCACCTCTCAGGAGAAGGGGGAGGTGGAGAAGCCCTCAGGGGCGGTTAGGGCTGGCAGCTGTTGCTCGCTCCAGCTGATGGTGCCGAGTGATCAGGACTGGTGCCAGGTGCTGACAGTGGGGGAGAGTGGCAGTTCCAGTGTCAACTGCAGGTACAAGTGGGGCCGGCCCTGGCAATGGGTGTGAGTGGCAGCTCTGGCACTGGCAGTAGGTGCTAGTGGGGCCATCGGTGGCAGTAAGTGCAAGAGATGGCTGCTGGCCCCAACTGCCCCTCAGGAGCAGGGGGAGGTACAAAAGCCCTGAGAAGTGTTTGGGGCCAGCAGCTGCCACTCACACCTGCTCACAACACCAAGCGATTAGGGCCTACACCAGGAACCAGCAGAAGGTGTAAGCAGGGCTGGCTCTAGCAGTGGGTACAAGTGCTGGGCAGGACCATGGAGCCCGGGAGTAAAGACTTTTCAGTAACTACCAGAGGCTCACCCCGATGACAGCGACCGTTGCCCTGCCTTGGTCTGGTGCCTTAACTCATCTGCTCCACCAACCTGCCAAGGCCAATGCCCACCATGTTCCATGCTCTGCCACCCGCTCTGACACCCACCATGTTCTGCCCATGCCTCATGGTGGTTAGTGCACATCATAGTGACCAGCTGTTCAGTTGTTCCAACCTTTGATCTATTTGCATATTAGGGTTTTATATATATAAATAGAAAAATATAAATGCAAGCATATTTCATTGTATTCTCTTCTTACTTGAATATGATGTTCAGGACAAAAGCTCTCCACCTGTCAGAATCCATCATGCATCTTGGATTTCATTTGACAACAGATCCAACCAGGGAGATAAGATGGTATGGGGCCTGGGTATATCATGTCACCCAATGAATAAATAGAATAATTTTGCAAGAAGATAAAATTTTGTTGCTACATAGTGTTAGTTGTAGCCTAGCAATGCTATGTCAGCCATGCTCAGAGGGAGTTTATGTATCCCTTCTAAGTGGGAACAGTGGGTGGAGGGGGAAGGGAGGTAGATAAGGTAATAAAGATGGAAGATATATCAATCGGGGTTTGACATGGGGCACAACAGCTAGCTGCCTTGCAATATTGTAAGTTCCCATCCCTGTGCAGATTCAAGATAAATATGGATTCATTCATCAAATGCTTATGGAACATGGTCCACTACAGGGTCAGTGATAATAGCTGGGAACACGGAGATTAATAAGATGTAGTACTTGCTTTGTAGTAATTCACCCTCCAGTGGAGAAGACAGGCCCATAAACAAATACTTAAATCAATGAGGCATGACATTCATCAAAGTAGAAACATGTACAAGGTTGTATCAAAGCAAAGAGGTGATTGGGGTGTGGGGGAAAGAAGGCAAGTGGGAAGCCAGAGATGCTCTGGTGGGTGGTTACTCCTTTAGGTCTTATGGGAAAATGAGGGTGGTAGAGAAATAAATGAATCTCTATTCAAGGAAACACCATCTAAAACAGCACAAGAATATGAACCAGCATGCAGGACTCTGCCAGAAGTTCAGCATTGCTAGAGCAAAGAGTGAAAGGTAGGACCTAAGAAAGATGAGGCTGGAGAGGTAAGCCAGGACCCCATTTTGGAGCCCATGGGATTATTAAAAGGTGGCAATCAAGGAGTGACATGGTTAGAATTGAGCTATAGTTATTTAATCAAAACATCAATGCAAAAGTCTGCAAAAACATAATGGTGGCCTAACTGAAACCTGGAGGTAAAATTGAGTGGATTTGAAGATCTTCTGGATGCAGAGGGAGAGGGGAAAGCTGAGGACAAGAGAACTCTAGGGGAAATGTCTCTTAGGAATGCTTAAGAAGAGTTGAACCCGATCATCTGAAGGAAAGAGGGACATTTCATTTATTGGACAGCTATTGCATGCCAGACATTGCTGGGATCTTACATATCTTCCTAACAACCCTGCAAGGGAAGAATTATTATCTTCATTACCCATGAGGAAATTGAAACTAGTTTATGTGTCCAAGATCATATAACAGGCCAAATTTAACCCAGTAGTATCTGCATTCCAAAAACCACGGTTCCCCCTAGAGATCCTCTAAGTGCCTCTCACTTAAGTTTTTGGGATTCTAAGCGCACCAGCTAATTCTTATCTGTTAAAAATTGCAACAGGGAAAGTCTTGGTCTCCAACTTTATGTGCAGCCTGGTTATATACTCTTTCCACATTAAATATATTCATATACAGCACATAATTCAAACATAGCATATACGTCGTACCTATAAATATCTTTCCTATGAAAGTGAAGCCATGTATTTCTGAGTGATAAGACCCTCCTTTAGGCAGTGATATAAACCAGCAGGCTGAAGGCCAAATAACTCTAGCCAGCCCAGAGATCCAATAATTTAAAATACGTTTTGGAAGATAGCTTCAGGCCAGACATGTTTTTTCCTTGGCAATTATATGGAGACACCTTATTCAGCACAAGCCAACTGGCTACAGAGTGTGAATTTCTGTTTAAAAGGCACCAGCAAGTCATACAGGCAAGAGTCTGATCTGAATTGAAGCTCTAGAGCTAGAGTTAGGGAACCAGAGATTTTGTTTGTTTATTTTTGATATTTTTTTTGGCGGGGGGGGGGCGCGGAAGGGGAGTATTTTATTTGGAAATATCTGTCAAAAAGATCTCCTTAACATCTCCTTTCCTCCTCCTGAAATGCGCCTCCCTTCTCTACTTTCCATTTGAAAACTCCCTATAAGGCAGTAGCTTTTAACTAGGGGAGACTTTGCCCCAAGGATCATTTGGGTCTCTCCAAAGACATTTTGGGATGTCACAATTTAGGGAGGTGTGGAAGGCATTCTAGCAGGGGATAGGAATGCAGTTCACATCCTACCGTGCATAGGACAGTCCCCACAACAAAGAATTATCAGTCCAAAATGTTACTAGCTCTGAGGTTGAGAAAGAGGGCTTTCCCTGATTTTCAAACTAAATTAGATCCACAAGACTAACGTTTTCATAACAACGTCAACTCTTATTTCATAGCCGTCATCACATTTTGTGGTGATATGCCAATAGTGTGACTGTTTGATTGACACCTCTATGAGAGTGGGGACAGAATCTGTTTTCCTTATCATTATATTCAGGTAGCTAGTACACTGCCTAGCATGTGGAAGGTGAGCAGTAAAGAGGTGATGAATGCACCAAAACATAATGAAAGATGGAATGCAGTTAATTGGTGGTTTGTGCCTCTGAAATTATCTACATCTCCACCACTGCAGTTGGAAAAATTAATGGAAAATATAAATGGGCTAGGTGATTAATTAATTTAAAAAGTATAAACTAGAAATCATTTTTCACCCTGGTGCTACACATACGCATGGCTCTACATTTCAGCAAAACCAGCTTCCAAGTTGTCTCCCAATGATCCCTCTCTCCTGGTTTGCACACTCATGTGTAGTGACTCTCACCTCTGAGGCTGGATCATAAAATAGTTTGTGATTTCTTCTCTTGCATAACTCACCCTGGTGGAAGCCATTTGTCATGGTGAGAAGAGGTACAGATGAAGAGGAACTGAGGCCTTCTGCTAACAGGCATGTGAATGACCATATTGGAAACAGATCAATCAACCTCAGTCCAGTCTTCAGATGATACAGCCCCTGCTGACATCTGACTACCAGCCCATGAGACTCTGATCCAAAGTCTGAACCCACTTCCTGAACCTCACAAATGAGGTAAGGTAATAGATACTTATTGTTTCACACGGGGTAAAAAAAAAAAATTATCCAAGAGTAGGGGCTGTCTCCAGTACTGAGGAGGAGGTTTCCATGTAAACATAAAAAGTTGTGTTGTGAAATCAGGCCAGAATTAAAAATTTATTTGGATTTACTGCTGCATTATTCTTGGTCTGGAGCAAATTACTTAGCTCTTTTCATTGCTTTTACAGTAAAGAAAGACAAATGCCACATGATCTCACTTATATATGGAATCTATTGAACACAATAAACTAATGAACAAAATAGAACCAGAGACATGGATACAAACTGATAGATAGGAGAGTTAGGAGGACCGGATAAAAGAAAGTGAAGATACTGGCCACAAAACATATATGTATAAACCACAGACACAGAGGAAAGGGGGTGGAGGGCTGGATATAGGTGGGCAATTATGAGAGGTGGCCAGAGTGGGCCACACTGCCCTTACCACCACACTATGCCCTGCTCTGCCCTCCTGCCCCCTGCCCAGTCTTGCTTCTCAGTAGCTCTTGAGTGCTTCTAACCCACCTATCTACCCAACACACTCTATATGCTCCTTCACGTTTTGCTTCTATTGTAGCTAATTCCAACAGAGATAATCTTACTTCAACTCATTCAGTTCTTACACAGTCATACATTTCCTCCGGTACCTTTTCTCAGACCTGACAGGGCATGTCTTTATTCTGCCCTCTCTTCTAGCTGTGAATCAACTAAGAATCTGAAAGTAAGAGGACTGTTAGCATATATTAAGAAATATGTTTTTCATAAGAAAATAGAGGTTGACATTTTCTTCTGGTGGAGGGCATTTACAAATCTTTTTTTCTGCTGCTTTCTCAAAAATAAATCCACTTTATTTTTCTTACCTTAAGCCACATCTTTACCTTTTCAAAATGTAACTGTCGTTTTGCAGTCACCCACAGTTCGCTTGGCTGAGGAGGAAGTGGGGGCTACAGAATCAGACAGAACTGGGTTTGGTTTCTATAAAAGACTGCAACACAATGACAGCTGCTTAGTTCTACCCATCTCCCCAAAGGTTCATGGAGTCCCAATATACTGATAGGAATATTGTATATTACCTGGGCCTAGGAGATTTGGAGGGGTTCCATATGCAAGAACTTCGATGCAGATAGAACCTGATAGAAAGGAACGTCGATGGAAAACTTGGTAAAGTCTTGTTTTGAAAATGCAGATGTGTGTAGTTGTGAATCATTTGAGCATAACCCAAGTGTTTGACTATATGTCATTTCTAAAAGGGGAATTCCAGGTGATGCAGAAAACTGCACCCAACGGAGCCCCACCGTGTAGGGAGATGCACAGTGTGTACAGGTGCCTCTGACATCTGCCAGCTCCCTCAGTCACTGCATGTTATGAGCCGCATCCGGTGTTCCAACTTCTCCTAGGATCTCAGAGGAGCTTCCTCTCACCGCTTCACAAGAACTCACCAACTTTAACCTGATGGCCACTTCCATGAGCACATCTCAAGACTTTTACAAGGGAAAGTGCCAAAGGTATGGTAGCATCTGTGTATTTCATAACTGTTTACCATGTGTACAATTGTCTTATCATATTTACTAGATTTCTTTATTGTTGTTGTTACTGATAAAGTTTTTGTTGTCTTCTCCCAAAGTCTAATTTTCCCATAATCCCAGTTTTTTTTTTTTTTTTTTTTTTTTTTTTTTTTTTTTTTTTTTTTTTTTTTTTTTTTTTTTTTTTTTTTTTTTTTTTTTTTTTTTTTTTTTTTTTTTTTTGCACAGAATGGTGATTTTTAGGAATGCATGAGTTATGGGGTGAGGCAAAAGTAGGTTTACAGTGTAAATATATGAAATACTGAGTGTATTCTTGTATTATCACTTATTAATTATTATATTATTTTCCTTATAAACAATTGTAAACCTACTCTTTCCCACCCTGTATTATATTGGAACTGACTGTATTCCCATGTGCTAGGAAAGTAAAGGGGAGTGGATATCAACAGAATCCTACTGGAAGAGTCAGGAAAGACCAGGGCTGGAAATACAACCTTCAGGGTACCCAGGAGGGCAGGACTGGCCCCAAATGAATAAGTAGGACTGTAAAAATGTACCAAGTCTATAGGGATGTTACAAATCATTTTTTAAAAATTAAACTACTCAAAGTTGGAGTGAGAGCAAAATAATGGGTAGGAGACTGGCAGGAAATTTGATAATATGCCTTCAAAAGTCATCTTAGCAGAAGATACACTTGTCTATGCAGCATCCATTTTTGTCTCTCCTCTCTTCTTCTATTCTGCAAAGATTGATTTGTTTGGGTATCTGACCTTCTTTATTAAGGCCATTTATTTAACACAGGGGGCCTTATGCCTAACTAAGAAATAAATGTTAAATAATTTCAGCCAATCTTGATAACTCTAATCCCTTTACTATGATTGGTTTACTAGTATGTGGTCATGTGACCAAGGTCTGGTCGATGAGATGTGAGACGTTCACTTTAAGCCTCTGGGAAAACCTGCTCACCTATAAAAAGAGACTGTTAGGAAGGGCTAGTGTCACGTTCACAGGTGACTTGTGAGATCAGAACAGCTAGTTTCTGACTCTGAGGACAGCCTGCCTGGGGCCACCAGGGTTGGCAGAGCAGAAACTTCTGATGATGTCTTTAAAATTATGCAGCAAGCCCTTCATCAGGATATGATAGGATGCCTTATAGGATGTAACATATTTTCAGTATTGTTTAAGACATGTTGATTTGACTCTTCTGTTCCTTATAGCCAAATGCATCCTGATTATTATCCTGTTTGTTCAGCAATGCTACTTTCAAAAAGAAGAACTGAAAAATATGAGTAAAGGTTGATACAAAAGGGAATACATTAAATTATGGTTTATAATAATGAACAATTAGAAAAACTAAATGTCCAAGATTAGGTAATTGGCTAAATAGGTTGAGTCCATTTTATAGAATGCCTTAAAACCCTTAGAATTATGCTGATATAAATGTATTGCTAGTGGAAAATGTGCAAAATGTTCTAGTCTCCTTTTCCTTCCTTAAAGTCATGTGTCAAAACATGAACTCTGATGAAATCTACTTTCTCACCTTCTCTGAGCCTGCTAAACAACTGTGAGAAAAACAACGAAAAATGCTAGCTGGTCTCATTATAACTCCTATTCCCAATCCCTTAGTATTTCCTGGTAATGCTTGGACATTTCTCTATTCCAATTATTGTTTTAGATTCCCAAACCATTTTCTGCTTTATAGAGTCTCTTCAAAATTCCAATGCCCCCACTTACACCTCACTCTTAGGTAATAACCCATAAGCTCCATGACTGTAACCATGTCAACTGCCTCACCTCCATCCACACCCTCTGCCTCCTGTCCTTTTTGGAGGAACAGTTCCTGCCATATCTAAGGCCATCTCCACATGTGTGTGAGACCTCATGCCCTCTCACTTGCCGAAAAGACATCCCAATAGCAGAGTAAACCTCTGCATGATTAATTTCTATTGGATCACTTTCTTTAGCTCTAATATCCCTCCCATTTAAAAAATACACAGAACTCTCCCCCTTTCAACCACAGAGCATCTCCAGCTCCAGCCTCACATTTCTGCCCCCATCTGCACTCATTCTCTCCCATTATTCACCTCCTCCTGCTTTCCTGGAGCTCCCTGTAGTCGAGTTTCCATACCCAGCATTCCATGGAAACTGTTCCTAGAATGTCACCAATGACCTCCAGGTTGCTGAATCCAATGGTTGATTCTCAGTCCTTAATATACCTGAACCAGGGGGGTTGGGGAGTGGAGACAATGGGAAGATATGTATACATGTAACACAATAAAAAATAAAAAAATATATATCTGAACCATCATCAGCATTTCACACTGTTCATCATTCTCGCCTCGAAATGCTTTTTTTCACGTGACTTTCTGGACCTGATTTCTTTTGGATCTTCTACCTGGTTGGCTGATCACATCAATCTCATTTAATTTTTCTAGCTTGAATTCTTTACCTCCAAAATCCAACTATGACAAAGCTCAGTCCCAAGATCTCTCCAGTCTATCTTTACAAATACCCTGTGATCTCCTCCAGCTTCTGTGAATTCTGTCAATAGACTGGTATTTCCACCCTCATCTTACAGAATTCAGACTGACATATTATCCCAAATATCTAACAGGAACCTGAGACTTAACATATCCTAAATCTATACCCAGATCTTTCTCCTGAAACCTGCTCCTTTCACTGTCTTTCCCACCTCAATTAATGACAACTCTACCTTCTAGTTTATTTAGTCTAAAAACTTGGATTCACACCTGATTCCTTTCTTTCTTTCACAGCCCAAGTCTAATCTGTTACCAAATTCTACTGGCTTTATCTTCAAAATAGATCTGGAATTCTACCACTTCCCATCACTCCATCCTACCTGCCATCTGAGATGTCGTCACCTTTCACCTGTATTGTTCCAACTGCTTCCTACTCAATATTCCTACTTCTACCCTTGTTCTTCTCCAGTCTATTCCCAGTAAAGCAGACAAAGTGGTCCTTTAAAAAACAACTCCTTTCTTCCATTCTTTCCCTCGCTCACATGTTTCAATTGTACTAGTCTTATTATTCTTGGAAAGTAAGAGCCACGCTTGCCCAGAGGAGCCTTGGCACTCGCAGTGACTCTGCCTGGAAGCGTCTGTCCTCCTGGTGACATTTGCCTTCCATTTGTTCTCTGCTCAGAGGCCACCTGTGAAGCCAGACCTTCCCTTACCACACTTAAAATAACAAGGTCCTCCCGTACAGACACCTATAATCCATATCCTCCTTCCCTGCCTTTTTTTCCCCTGTAGCTTTATCACCACTAGGATACTATACAGTTAATTGCTTGTTCACTAGCATGTAACAGCTGTCACATCTGCTGGAATTCTGTTGTTTCCCTCTCCTCCCTCCATTACTATTTTAGTGCCTGGGACAATGCTGGATCCACAGTGCATATTTAAGTATTAATTGAATGAATCAAAATACATTGCTAATTTAAACACAAAATAATTGAAAAATTACATATATTTGCTCTGGTTTTGTAAAACAAGTTTATGTGAAAGCTGACATTAATTGTACACTTTGTAATTCAAGCAGGTTTGTTGAGTACTTTCACACCTCAGCAGAATCACTAGTATCTCCATTTTATTTATGAGGAAACCTGAGGTTAAAAAAAAAGTACTTTGTGTGTTAGGTAAGTTGAAAGTACCAATGTAGTAACATCCAGTTTTATCTGGTGGGAAGGCCCATGTTCCGTGGTGCCACTCCTCTAGGTATGTGTGTGTCACAAAAAATTGTGAAGTAATATGCTTGCAAACATGAAAGGGCCATTCCTTAATAAAATAATAGGCAAACAGAAACAGCCAGCAGACATGTATGATCTGATTAACCTCCTGGTTAGTAAAATGGAAGAAATCAAAATAGTGAGATATTTTCCATTTTTATTATACTGTGTACTAGCAAAAATAATTAAGCAATAAGGACCATAATTTTCTAACAAAATGATCCCTTATGTGTGGAAACATTCATGTGCAAGGATTTCTATGACAGAATTGATTATAACAGTGAAAAAATACCAGTAATAAGAGCAGGTTAAATAAATTATGCACATCTTGAAGATGGAGCATTATGCAATCATTAAAACAATGTAAAAGATTAGTTATGAGAATTGAAAATGATGAGTGCATTATTACATGAAAAAGGCAGGATACAAAATAGTGTGTTTGGTGGTATTGCAATCAAGCATCAATAAGAACAAAAACACTTAGTATATAAAAACTCTGAAAGGAGGTAAGTTTTAATAATAATTACCTCTGCAAAGAGATATTATGAGTGATAATTTTTAATATATCACCATCTAGTATATGATAAATTTAATTGCTTTATTATTTGTATTTCTGTATAACATAGTATTAAATTAGATACCTATTGGTACCTCAATGTTTAGTGGCTTAAAACAGCAATGACTTATTATCAGTCACTAGAGGCTCAGTGCACAGCATTTGTGCACACGGTGGAGGGGGTGTCTCTCAGCCTGGCCTGAGCCCTTTAGCAGTCTGGGAGCCCTTGAGGGATGTCCAACTGACGGCTTAGGCCCGCTCCCCTGGGGAATGGACCTACACCATAGTAGGACATCCTTAGCGCTGCCACAGAGGTGGGAGACTCTCCCACCATTGCCGCTGCTCTCACCAGCTGTGAGCCCGGCCTGTGGCTGAGTGGCGTTCTCCCTGTGGGCGTGCACTGACCACCACAGGGCAGCTCCTGCGTTGAGTGTTTGCCCCTGGTGGTCAGTGTGCATCATAGTGACCAGTAGTTCAGTTATTTGGTCAATTTGCATATTAGCCTTTATTATATAGGATAGTTGTGTGAGTTAGCAATTTGGACCATTTTCTGCTGAGCTGGCTTGGGGTCACTCATGTAGCTCTTGTCAGTCAGTTATCTGAAGGTTGGGCTGGGCTGGCCTGGCCTCACTCACACATCGAGCAGTTAGTGCTGACTATTGATTAGGACTCTTTGGTTCTCGTTTGATTTATCATTTTCCAGAAGACCAGAGTGGGCTTCTTCACAGAATGTGACCTCAGGAGCCAAGAATGTAAAAACAGACATTTCAAGTCAAGTCCTTGGAAGACTTAGCTTTCCTACCTGCTCATCATCACTTCTACCATATTCTGTTGGTCAAAGCAATTCACAAGGTCAGCACCAATTATAGGAGGTGGAGAAATTAGAGTCTACTTCTTTCTGTTCCCAGTATGGCAATGTCTCATTACAATGGGACAGAGGCCTAGGGAGGTAGTATTACTAAGCAATTTAAGGGATGAACTAGAGTAAACTATTCAATTTTCTCCTGACTTGAAAGGACTTCTCAGGATCTTCTCTTGAACCCAACTTAGGTTTGCCTTTGGATTTAGTTGTCTAAAATACTCTGGGGATTGGTGAGGTGATTCCACCAGTGTTTTGCTATGCACAAAACACAGAGAAATCATTATTGTAGCTTATTGTAAGAACAAAGATAGTCACCATGATGATATAAACTCATAATCATGGATTAGTATCGGGGGTGGAGTTATACTGATTTTGATATGGTGTCTTACATTTAGATTGTCCCAAAGACTCATGCCTGAGTCCTAGGATAGGGAAGAAAGCATGTTGATTTAGTTATTGTTAAATGGATTCCCCTGCTAATGATAATGTTGCTGGTAGTTGTAGTATCACTGTACTCAATGCTAGAGCTATCAATTACCCCCATTTGGCAGGTAAGGATGAAAGAGCTGCCCACTAGCATCAGCAGTGCTGGTTCAGATATCACAATTAATTTATTAGGCACAACTATCAGTGCCTTCCAAGTATACCCAAGAAATTGATTTTTAAGACCACCCTTTGGCAGTAGGAACTGTGGTACCCTCAGAGGTCACTTGCCCATATAATTACCACACAAGGACTGCAAAAATATGGACTGAATACAATTCTGTTGGTCCGAGCCACCAAATTACATCATTTTTCACCGTGGAAAAGATCATGTATTTTTCTAATATCTGACTTACAAAATGACTTTGGTAATATCACCTTTTATAAATTGAAGATGGCCTGTAAGTTGGTTGCCTTGGCAACAAATTAGAACATTAACATATGAATCTAGAAGGTCATTCTAGGAAGACAAGAAATAGCCTCAGTCCACTTTGGAATGCACCCTTCAGCACTGTGCACATCAACATTGGACATGATCCTAAGATATGTCATGTCCTTAACCTGATTTGGAGTTACGCACCTTCCAAAGGCTGGATTATGTCTTTCTCTTTGTTACAGAAGACAGCAAGGTAGAGTAAAACTAATCGCTGACTTTGAGTCAAAACCCTTCTAGTCTCTGATTCAGCATCAGCAGTGTTAGAATCGTACAGGGCTCCTATATGACTGGCTACCTTTTCTCTATAGAATAATGACTCTAGATGGGCACTATTGATGGATTAATTCATTTATTCAAATAACTTTTGGTGATAACTCATCTTTGCCAGGCCCAGTGCTAGGTCCTAGGGATACAAGCATGACTATTATAATTTCTGCCATCGAGGAGCTAAAGTCTGAAGAGGAAATGACACTTAAATTACAGCCATGTACTATGAGAAGGGACAGCATAAAGATATTTGCAAAACTGTGTGAACCCAGGGGAGCCCAGATGAGGATGGGGTCATCCCTCTCTGAGTGGTTCAGGAAAGACATCATTGAGGAGCCACAATGCGCTGGATAAGGAAGTCTGAACAGTGCAGAGCGGGGATGAATGAGCAGCCTTACAGAAGAAATGTTTGAATAATGGCCAGAACTGCAAGTTCATGGTGCATTCAGAGCATGCCAGGCACTCTGATGTACTCAGGCAGGAAAAGCGAAAGGCAGTGCTCTGCTGGGGCTTCACAGTTGGTAACCACTGAGGGTCCAGAGCAACAAGATCAAAGGCGCATCCCAGAAAGCTGGTAGCAACTTTGAGGATGAGTTCAAAGAAGGCAGGAAAGCAGTGTGGCGGTGTTTCCGTAGTTGAGGCAAGGGATGATAAGTTTTTTGCGGATGAGGCTATACTGAGGGAACAGGCATTTGGTGGCCCGTTGAAGAAGAAGGGGGTTTGAGAAGAGAATGGAGTTTCTAAGATGTCCCCAGGTTTCTGGCTTGTGGATGGTGGGTCTACTTTTTTACCAGGACAAAAATATAGGACAGAAGCAATTTTGATAATTTAGATCTCAATTTGAAATAACTAAAAATGTCAAGACGTGTTTTTTTTTAAGAAAAACGCACAAAACTCAATATTTACTTTAAAAAGTCTATCAGAGTTGACATCTTAATGTTTTGCAGGCTTAATATCTTAGAAGCTTATTGATTTAGTCCCCTTGCCCCCACCTACCATCCCTCTGAATATCTCTTAACAAAACAACCTGCAAGGAAAGTTCTGCCAAATCAAACCACTGCTTAAAGTGGACCTTGACAGGCTGGTATGGTGGAGCTGGGTAAGTGCATAAAGTGATAATAATAATATTTACATCCTATTTTGTAGTTTGCAGAGTGCTTCTACCCAATCCATCTTGCTGTAACAACAAGCCTTTTAAGGAAAATACAAGTATTATTTTTAACCACTGTTTTACGATGAGAACACACACACACACACACACACACACACACACACACACACACACAGGGAATAGTACAAAGGCAGCCATAGGGTACTGGAAGAGGCTGGATTCAAGTACCATCTCTATATATGATGCTCAGGTATGAACTTGGATGCATCATCGTTCTCTCCAAACCCCAAGCCCAACTCTGTGGAATGGGGTTGGTGCTCTGGTGAGGCTTGCATGTAACAATGGATGAGCCTGCATCAGCTTAACTAAAGGATGCTCAGATCCCTGGCATCACTGTTTTCACAGTCAGCCTGATCCACCAACAGTGGCGGCAGATCATTGGAACAAGCCCAGAGCCCTTGAAATGATCTCCACCTTCTTTTTAAAGATCACATTTAAAATACTTCCTAGCGGTTGCTTTTGATTGGCTAGGCATCAGGGGTGTCTTTGCCATCCAGAGCCTGCTAACCACCCTACTGGTCACAGCTGGTGGATACCTGCCTTATCAATCAGATTCTTTGTCCTGAGAATTTGAAATCGGGTCCCTCCGGTTCTAATCAAGCTAAGAACTGTTATAAGGGGCTGGACGGGCACATTCCGCCTGTGAAGGAGTGGGGGGAGAGCAGAAAGAGGTGATTAGTAGAGTGAAATGGTTTGCAGAGGAAGTAGGGGAGCTGTGGAGAGCGAGGGAGAGAAACAGAGCCAGCTGCTGCCTAAGTTTCTGTTGTGGGTTTTGGTTCCTCAAAGCCTTACTGACTTGAGATTTGAGAGTTACCCTGTACCTTCCCAGCCAATCTTCCTCTCTTGATTAACCCAGGCGGAGTAGGTTTCTATTATTTGCAACCAACCAAGCCTAAGCTAAAACAAATGAGGGTCTATTTTTCAGATAATTGGGCCCAAGAGGCTGGAGGCAAGTACACAACCAACACATTTGTGAAAAATGCAAAGACATTTATATGCTCATCCTCAGAATGATGCTTATTTGATTATGGAAGGTAGAGTAGTGAAAAAGGGAAAGGCTGACAACAGTATTGAGCCAATGACCTATATCCAATAATATTCAGCCATTGGGGGAGGGAAGAGAGAGAGAGAGAGAGAGAGAGAAAGAGAGAGAGAGAGAGAGAGAGAGAGAGAGAGAGAGAGAGAGAGAGAAATGAGAGAAAGAGAAAGAGATAAGGGACTCAACAATTTAGTTTTCAACAAAGCAAAAGAGATAATAATGCCCAGTGTGGATTATGAGGCACTGAATCTTGAGGACTTTGCAGAGTTTGCAGGAACATCTGTGCTACTACTCTTGCTGCCTTGGGTCTTGACTCTCTGGAAAATTGTGGTGTACTGTGTGTGTGTATATGTGTGCACACAAGTGTGTTTGTATCCTTATATGTGTACACATGCTTATATGTGTCCATGCATGAGTATGTGAGTTATGTAAGGGATGCAATAACATCTGACTCTAGGAATAGGTGAAATCTGCAGCTCCAAGAATGACACAACTTAAAACAACATATCTTTTGCCCTGGTCAGTGTGGTTCAGTAGGTTGAGCATCACCCCATGCACAAGTAGGTTGCTGGTTCCATTCTTGGTCAAGGGCACATGCCAAAAGGGGGCATGAAAGAGGCAGCTGATTGATGTACTCTCCCCTCTTCCTTCCTCTTTCTCTAAATATCAATAAACTTAAACAAATAAAAAATGAAATATATTTGCTTCATTATTTGAAATGCAATATTCATAATATTTGGAAAATGCATAAAGGAAGGAAAAAAGAAAGCCTGAGTCCCATTATCCAAGACAGCATACTAAATATTTTCATGCATCTCCCCCACATTTCCCTCTTTCTCCTATTCATTTTTATATAGCTTCTGTTATTCTGCGAATGCAATTCTGCGTGTTTCTTTTGTGACTTATTTTATTACGTGACCTTGCATCCTTGATTTTTGAATCTCCTAATAAGCATTTTTATCTTTGCTTTTTATTGAATTTATCGAGGTGGCACTGATTAACAAAATTATACAGGTCTGAGGTGCACGATTCTGCAATACGTCATCTGTACACTGTATTGTGTGTTCACCACCCCAAGTCAGGTCTCCTTCCATCACCATTTATCCCTCTATAACCTCCTCCACCACCCCCACCCCCACAATCACCACACTGTTGTCCCTGTCCATGAGTTGCTTCTTTGTCTTCTTTTTTGCTCTCCGTCCACCCCTTCCAACTCCTCCCACAGCTGTCAGCCTGCTCTTTGTCTCTCAATCTGCAATAAACATTTTAATGACTCTTAATATTCTATCATGACAAGTACCATCTTTACCTAACAAAAAGTTTCTTGATATTTTAGAAGTTTCATTTTCCTCACAATTACACGCGATGCCGCGATGATGAGTTTTATTAGCACAGCTGCTTTAGGCGGATGCCGGACTTGCATTGGCGCGTGGGTCACAGACAAAGACCTTTCTCATGTGCTTTCCAGATGGTTCTTTTGCTAGCAACATGTGAGTGATAGGGACATGGTGTGCAGATGACTGTTTTAGGATCTGGGGAATTAAAAAGAATTGACCTCAGGGTTAAATTTTAATATTAAATAGATTAATTCATTGTTGCCCTGAAGACTTTCAGTCTTTAATTGCTCCCTTTTAATAAATGTGGCAACATTTTAAGTGACATCTTAAATTGCCCTATTCAGTGACT